>OMNZ01058004.1:0-10225 GCA_900303255.1 Lesueurigobius sanzi | reverse complement strand
ATGTGTAGCTGTAGTTTTAGGAAATACGTCTCCCAGAATGCATTGCGCCTAACTAAACACGTGCAGCCCCATGTCCTCCTCATTATACATAATACACTACACCTGCCCACACTCACCCCCTGCACCTCACCCCAAAGCCTCCGAGCACGCCCATATCTCAGCCGTGTTTGGACTGTGTTTGTGGGTGGAGTAAGGCTGTTGCACGCCCATTTAGTTACCCTTTAAAGAGAGATGCCCCAAATTCATGAACATGACACTAAGAACTCCACTCCCACTCCACTATGAAAATACAAAGACACGCCCTTTAAACTTCCATATATGGGCATGACCAGAGCATGAGGCAGTACTCCTGATCTCTCCTCTGATTATGACAGGTGTGACTCAGAGCAGCAACTAACAAGCTTCAGTCCTCAGCTGTGAAAGTCTACACTTGGTGGCTACACTCTACTCTTTATGAACATCGTGTATTTCTCACAGAGGCATTATTTGAATTTATAAACAGACATCCTACTGAAAGATGTTGAGCCTGTTTTTAGGATTTATATGCATATTATGTCCACTTTAAGTGCAAAATTGCTTTTTCCATTGGCAGATCATTTTAATTGCCAACTCAAATCCAGGGCAAATCTACTCATTTCCATAGAATTTCACTAGTTTCTAGATAATGTTTTGCACTGTATGATCAGGCTTCATAGTTTCAGGAGATTGTATTTCTTGCATTTGACCCATCCACCAGTTAAAGGGTGACATTACTGTATTACGCAATTACTGTATTATTATTATTCATTAACATCAAATGAGAATCTATGTTAAAGCAACACACCAAAATCTTTGTACAGTGTTTGTACATGTTTGTATATTATGCTCCTTATTGAGACAAAACGCCTCCAGGTAATAATGAGCTAGTTTTCAAATAGCTATAGCAATTAGTTTTAATGAGGCTTGCTAACAATGCTAACACGTCATCGTTAGCGGGCTGTAGAGGCGTAGAAGTGGATGCTAATGCACTGGCAGGGATCCCAAAAGCTATCAGTCCTGGCTCACACCTGTCACCTTTAGCAACGCGCTCATTAGCATCGGGAGCGTCAGAGAACCAGATGTGTTTCAGTGGTCACTGGTGTTTTGTTCTAAAGCCCTGCTGATCCATTTAGCCTCACCTTGCTCTAACGCTAATTGCACTTCCTTTACTAATGTCTTAACTGTCTCTGCTATGAAAGTGCTTTTTCTTTGGGTTTCTTTCTCTCTTTTTTTTTTTAATAGGGGCCGCAGTGACTTTGATAGCACAGGCCTTGTAACCAGAGCTCTGGGCTAGTTCATACTGCAGTTATGTCCTGGGTCAAGACACTTCATTCTTGCATTTATACTGTTACAGTAGGCCACTTTTTCTCAACCAGTGTGCCGTGGTCCAAAAGTGTGTGCGGTGGGCAAACTACTTCATTTCATTACTCGAGTGAAACTGCAGATTCGACTGGTCTACTACTCCAATCATCAGGTGTGCCCTGGAAGGTGAACCAATTACACCTGATTGGTATTTTAAGTGTATATATATTTAATTTTTAGTTGTTTATTTCAAGGACAGCCCCATTGAGATCCATCATCTCTTGTTCAAGGGGGTCATGAATATAACAAAACACAAGTCAATCACACATACTGTATAATGGGATACACTACAGTATATGCCTGTATAGAAATTCACTAAAGAGGGAGCATTTTGCATTTGGCACATCTAAAGTACATTAAGACAGACAGTTAATACACTGACATTGACATCTTTGATTGTTATACAAATATGATTTGAACAGCTGCAAATATGTTATTGATCTTATTTCTGTCCAATCAAATGGAGATTTGTAACAAAAAAGCTGTCTTTCCCTTCTACCTTTTAACTAGAGGAACTTTAAAGTATGGATAAATCCAATCAATCAATCTTTGTGATTTTCATACACAAGGTAAAACAAAGTGGATTACTGATTAAAATCAAATTTCTAAGTGTATACTGTATATCGTCTGTCTTCTATCTTTCAGGTTTGTCAGTTTAAGGACTGAATCAGTTGTGTTTTGGTAAATAATAAACAATAGTCAATTATTGGCCGTATAAAACGCTGAGCTATTTTACCAATTCAAACTTTTACTAATATCGAAGGTAGAATGATTATATAGAGTTGACCAAGACATGCATAACCTTTGTTGGTTACAGAATCTCTACAATGTGAGGTTGGAGTGTGAGTTCTTGGTCAACCCTGTGGGGACTTTCTTCGAATCCTTTAAGAGTATCAGCTTTGTGTTCAACTAAATAACGGAAATTGAGACTAGATTGTCATTATATTTCAACAAATGTACCTTCTGTGACATTGTGTTCAATGGCGTGTTTTTGTAAATGTAAAATACTGTATGTGCCATGGCTCAAATATATTGGGAAACATTGTGCCTTATCAGAGAGGCCATTGGGGCAAAATGACAACGGCTTTTTCACAATGCCCCAAAGTGTAAAAAACGTGCTTTCTTCATTAAACTTCACATCATCTCAATTGTTTAATCTTTATGATAAAATGTCTCGTTCTGCCTTCATTATAAAGTGAAGTGAGTTTAACTTAAGGTCTAGTGAGGCTCCTGATTAAATCAGCTTCTTGTCACTCGTAATTGACTGTACAGAGCAAATGAATTAACGCCGTCTGCTTTAATGTGAGATTCATGCTTGTGGGAGTCATTTAACAATAAAAGGATAATTTAGCTTTAGTTAGTTCTCAGACAAATCCGACCGCAATATAAAATGGTGCAACTTCTTATTCATCTAGGTTGTGAACTGTATCAATGCAGGTCTGTACATTTGTGGACAACCGGACATACACATTCAAAAGTTTGAACAAACTTTTTCATGTATTGGTTTTTTCTTCTTATTTTCCAACACCATTTAGATTGTAGATTCTTACACAAGGCATTAAACTATAATTAACTCGACAGAGTGAAATAACAGATTTTAAATATTTGATTCTTCAAAATAGCAGCCTGTTGCATTGATTACTACTTTGCACACTCTCTGCATTTTCAACAGTTCTGTGAAGTGGAAACCATTTCTGTGCCTTCATCATGAAGCTCATTGAGAAAATGCCAAATGTGTGCAAAGTAGTAATCAAAGCAAAAAGGTGACTGTTTTCGCCTTTTTCGTTTAATACATAATACAAAATGAGTTTGCCAAAATGTGCTTTCTACTTTTGTTTCTATATATGAGCTAGAATCAGTAAGAAAACAATTGCTTGAAGGAGTCAATGCCTTCAGTGAGAATCTACAATATCAAACTGTGCTCAAACTTTTGACTTGTGTATATGTCAACATTGTGTATCCTTATGACAGTTTTGTGAGGCTCGCTGGCATCTGTCTAAGATACTGCATGTTCAGCTGCCCAGGGGTAGACTGACAGAAGCGAGGCTGCCAATTTGCGCCATCGGCCCTTCCGACCACCACCACACATTCACTCTCTCACTACATTCACACAGGCAAGGCGGGTGAAGTGTCTTGCCCAAGGACACAACGACAGTGTGCACATGCGGCAGCCGGGATTCGAACCCCCGACCTCTCGATCATAGGACGACCCGCTCGACCAGTGGGTTATGTTATTTAGTAGTAGTTTTTAGTCATATTTGTATTTCCTTTTATGTTTTCCTGAGAAAATGTGGTGGGTTGGGACCAAATAGCGTGACCATCTAGACTGTTTTTGAGATACATCTAAAAGTTACACAATGTAAATTATTATTTTTTTGGGGCCATTTTTCATAGTTTCCCACCTCCTTCTGTCTACCTCTCCCTCTCTTCCACTCCCTCTCCCTCTCTGTACATACAAGTGGTGTATAACATACTCCAGCGGTGCTTTCATGTGCGGCACACAGCTGTCAGACTGGAGAGCCACTTCCATTAAGTGCGTTCTCCCCTCCTACACAATTACACACACACGCATTACGGGCACACGCACTGGAGTGAAGCTACCGGGCTACTTTCCACTGTTGTGTGTGAAAGATAGCCCAGACAGAGAGAGGAGGGAGTAAGGGGAAGTGAGCGACCTTTTTAGAGTGCTCACCGTGTGCCTTTTACGGAGCAGAAATCACCAATTGACCTGTCACTTTTGCTCTGATAGCCATCTCGGGAAAGCGGGTCATGCGTATATGTCTAAAGTGCCTCTTAACCGCATTTTATGAAGCCAGAAAATGTAATCCAATAACCATTAGAGAGTTTGACTAGAGAGAGAGACTAGGCAACGGTCGGGTCTGGAGTGATAGCACGTGCAGTTTGCGCTCCTAAAAGCACAATCAACGGGAAATGCTTATTTAGTCATTTTAGGTAAGACACGGATGGAAACAGGGTCAATAGCAGTGATGCATAATGACATCAGTTTGTGTAATTGTTGGTACATGCCCCAGGGTGCAAAGGCAGGGACAAGACCTTTCAGGAGCTGAATGACACCAACCCAAAGGTCTATTCAAATATGACCCCCGGCTCACACTCGGACTGCTGCCCAAGTTCGGTCCTGATCCAGTCTCGCTCATACCCGCGAGTTCACGAAGTTTCACGCAATACCAACAACATACATACGGAAGAACTAGCAAACAGAGCATCTATAGCGAAACAAACTGAGATAAAACTCACCATTCTCTGTCAGAAGTCGAGAAGTCCACTCCTCTTCCAGCTGCTGCCCTCAGAAATCCTTAAAGGGACTCTACAGAAGTTAAAATTTTAAAAATAATATATTTTCCACCCTCTACATGCTTCAGCAATGTCCCGCTCTGTACTGTGAGCCCACACCTATCCCACTCAATTGCCGCTATAAGCCTGCACCGTCACTCTAAAAGTTGCGTGTTCGGGCCGAGTCAGCAGTCATTCACCAGCTTAACATGGAGACTGTAGTTACGCGGACGGCCAGAGGTGGCAGTCACGAGTATGAAAATGATCAAACTCCGTTGAGTCTCTTTAAAATCCAAATACAGTGATAGATTTCCTCTTCAAAGTAGAAAATGTAGTCCTTGTGCACAAATATCCACCGCGGAAGCTCCTCCGGGATCGCGCCGTGACCACGTGTGTCTCTTATTTACTTCAATATTCAATATTAGCCAAGTTACCGTGAGTTTGTCCCAAGTTAGTTATGATTTTGTTTTGAAATTCACCGGATCCTCTTCCCCTGTGCGCCTGACTTCCAGTCTGCCTCATAATATTCCCGTGAGCTTGAAAAAATAGACTCCTTGCGGATTCTTTCTGTGAGGACGGAGGGCCTCGGTAAGCAGAGACGGAGCGCACGGAGCTACTGTGAGTGTGCAACATTGATTTTAACTTTTTAAGTCTTACCGAGGCCGAAACGGACCCGCAAGAACAGACACAGGATCTAGTGTGAGCCCGGCGTGACTGTGCAGTATTAACCTTTCCAACATTACATCACAAATCAAGCATCGTCGAAAACACTGCTCTCCGCCATTGAAATGCATTGGACTTTGAGTGGTTATCATTTGGTTTGAGAGGATCTTTGTGATGAAATGTTGTTTGACCACAACGACAACCTTTGGATGTATGATGGGGCTACGTCACCTCAAGTTTGGGATTTTTGGTTTATTTTGTTTTAGCTTGTATTTATTTATTCAACTGTTTTTTCAGCTTTTGGATTGCACATACAATCCAATGCAATGAAATTTAGCTCTGTGTAGACTGTGATTTTGTTTTATTTTGAAAGCCCATGATTGGCCTCTGGGGTTCATGTCCCATCTTTATTGGGCACATCTCCGGTTGCAACACGATCATGAAGTTGTGTGCAAAAAGTAAAGTCTTTGAAATACAGTTTAAAAGTGAAGCTGCATCTCTGTTTGCTGCAGAGCTGTATCTGAGTGATTATCACTGAGGCTAACCATACGCTCTCTTTATTTCGCCCGCCTCATTGGCCCCCCCCTCCCTTTTCCTCTCTCCCATTCAGGTTCCCAAAGACAAATAGCGCGGCGCAAAACTAATTAGTAACCAGGAACTAGTTAGGGAGATGCCCTTTGAGAAGCGTGGCCTGAGGCGGGATTTAAATATAGGTCCAGAGTCAGTGACTGAGTGAGCTGAGGAGTATCTCGGCCTCTCGGCGTTTCGGCACTTGGACCTCTGACCCTCATTATGGGCCCTGCATTCCTGGAGGGTTGGAGCCCCTTCCAGCGCTCGCTACAAGGGCACGGGACGACCAGCGCGCGCCTGCTCTGCCTCACTGCCCACAAGCCACTTTGTTCAAATTAGCCACTTGAGCAAATACAGAACAAGGACGTATATTATTACTGTACCGTGTATGACGTTACCGAGCCGCCGCAATCACTGTCCACTGCGCTGTCGTGTTTTTCATTTTTATACACAAGCTCCATCTGGTTTCTATTGGACAAACAATTGCTCCTTAGATTGTGTGATCATCTGAAATAAATAGTGTGGGTAAGAGATGGAACAGACCCATGAGGCTCATATGAGTGGACCAACTTTCTGCTATATCCAGTTTCTTTTTCTTTTCCAAGTCAAGATATTTTGCACATTTGTTTATTTTAATAATAAGGTGACAGTGGCTCAGATGGTAGAGCATACTGTAGGTGCAGATTGTTGTTGCATCCTTGAGCAAGACACCCATCACTTGTATGAATGTGGTGTATGTCGGAGGGGCTGATGGTGAACTTTATTGATCTCCATAGGGAGTATCGTTCTTTACGTTTCACAAATCCTTCGCCGGAGCAGCGGGCAGCCGTGTGGTACCCATGTCCAGATCTTGAGCCAGGCTAAGGGTCACAATCGTATCAATCAATCAATCAATTTATTTTTGTAACGCCCAATATCATAACAGAAGTCATCTCAAAGGTCGGTATGGACAAAAACAAATCAATATCAGACATCAAATAAGTATGAACGTATTGTGCTTGTTTTGGGGTGATGGGGGGAAACAGGAGCACCTGGAGGAAACCCATCCAGACACGGGGAGAAACACGCAAATTCCACACAGAAAGGCCTGCATGATCCGCGATTCGATCCCAGGCCTTCTTGCTGTGAGGCATGAGTGCTGACCTCTCAGCCTCCATGCCAACATTGGTTTTATCGTTGATTAATCAGTAGTGTTAAAATAGGCAGTATTATTGAATATGCCTAAAACCTTTAGGATGGGCAGAATCCCCGGTGCGTAGTGGGTTGAATGCTTTGTTTGATAGGGGCATAGAAGGGATCTTAGAAGTCGGCGTTCATTGAGCACGCTGAACAAGAAGCACAACCTATTTCTATTTCCGATCCGACATTCGATACTTGGGGTTTGGATATCTACAGATACCAAACAATACTGTAAGATTTTCACACAAGTAGATTTGTAGATGACATATTGTTTATTCAAAGAAACCACAGTGGATTTGCAGTGAGTGAAAAAGTGACTGGTTCTTGTTAAATTAAATAGAAAACTTCCAACAAACAGTGATCTGATCATTAATACATTATATATCAGTGATTCTGTAACAGTATTACCAAACTAAAATGCAAACACTAGTGGCCAATATTAGTCTATTCCACTACTTTACGTGTGACTTTACGTGTGAAGTCATTGCTTCTGTCCCAGCCTTGAGTGGTTCAAGCTAGCATTAGCAACTTCTGCTAACTGCAGTATTTTGCTTGGCGATTAATGTTACGGAGTGTAAAACTAAAACAATCAATCAAAATGTATTTATAGCACTTTACAACAACAAAAAGAAACCAAGTGCTTCACAGGAAGATAAAACAATTAAAACAGAGACATTTCTACAACATGAAATATTTCTAGCCCTTGGTGTTAAAAGCCAGTCTGAACAGTTGAGTCTTTAACCTGGACTTAAACAGGGACAGGTCAGTGAGAACACGCAGACTGAGGGGCAGGTTGTTCCACAGTTTAGGCGCGGCAACAGCAACCGAACCATCGCCACACTGTTTGTACCACTGTTTGATTTCCATACTCTACAAGTGACTCCACTCAAACTAAAGTTGGTGGTCATTAAATACACTGCTACACAAAGAGAATGTTGCTTTTTGACAATGACACTTGTCTGTTTCTGAAAATGAACTCTTCTGTTTAGAATTTATGATGAAAACTATTATTTTTTGGGGGTATTTTCTTTCACTTAAGTCGTAGTAACCACACAGCTCATTAGAACCCATCGTGCCTAAGATTCTTCCCAAAGATCTATGGGACAATGAATGGGAAATTAACCAATGGAACCAGAACAATTACTAGGTCAGTGGGATAGGAGCGATCGCTGTGTGGTTGTTTTCTAAGGTTTTTCTCAGTGGATGTTTTGGTGGGCAACAGCTGATGATCTGTTTGTGAACAATGTTTGCACCTATCATCGAACTACTATTACCCAAAACATCCATGCTGCCTACCAAAGCCCCCGGACGTGACGACACATGTTTTGAAAGTTACCTGCTATGACGCTCCCGCAGTAAAAACCGAGTTGACACGACACCAGCGCCCCAGCCTTCCCCCCCCTCTCCCTATAGTAAGAAGTTCAAGTGTTTACGTGCTCTGGAGTGCCCTTGACTCGAAGCCTGCGTCCTTTACTTTATATCTGTTTTTTAATTGCGGTCGCTGTGAGTAAAGCCCTCGCTCCGCTGCCCCCTCCGCCTGATAATTCTCATCGCGGAAAACAGACGCGCTTTACATTCATTAACCGAACACTCAAAGCAATCAGGCCACAGCGCCGGGGGCAACGGGCCTCTTTAAAAATCACATTGCCTAATAGTAGTGTTGTGTAATTATATGCCATTAACATCTATCAAAATGCTCTCCAACGCACCGAGACTATTAGCAGTGCACTCGTGTTGCTACAAATGCTTTCCTTGCTAATAGCGTCTTACATTAGTTACCACTGTTATTATTGTTACCATCACAGTTATTGTTTCCCTGTTTCTGTGTCGTATGAGTGCATAAGTATCTGAATACAGTCTCCCCGCTCATGTACTTCACCATTGTTAATTAAATTAGCATTATTGCGCACCGCCACAGCTTTGGGCTAAAATGCTTCATTAAAAACGGCGGTGTTTTTAAAGAAATGTAATTAGTTTATTCATTAAATCCATACGGAAACGAACTGCACTGCCACACGGTGAACTATACAATGAGGTCGGTGCAGCCACGGAGGAGTCATCAGTGCAGATACGTAGATATTAGCATATTTGGGGAAATAAACAGGGGGATCTGACATTTGGTGACCCCTGGATTTGACGATATTGCGCATAATGTTGATGCTGATCGTTGTGTAGCATTGTTTGAACACATTATGGTATAGACGGCAAAGCATGCATTAAGCGGCACAGCCTCCATGTTGTCCATGTTTAGAAGTTAATTAGTTCGATTTATGTTACAACTCGTGTCTTTGCACAATGTGTAATGAGCTTTAGTGGTAGCCGGGGAACCATTTAGAATAATGAAAACAGAGAATATGTAGCAGGAAAATCCTTAAATATTTCTTAAACTTAAATAATGCTGCGTTCCAGTTGTCCTCGGAAGTCGGAATTTCCGTGCTCCGACCGTGAGATTTCAACTGGAACGCGCACTAACCTTGTAACTCCGACTGGGAAACTCTTGGATCTCTCAAGCCCGAGTTAGAGAAAACAACATGGCGGCGCCCAGAGTTAGACATAAATAAAAACAGCCGACTGCTATAATTTTGTAATTCTTGTGTTTCTAACCCTTTAGTTGCTCTCTGCTGCCCCCTGCTGTCTGTCACTCAGCTCCAGCCACAGTGAGCCTCAGCAGTTATTAAATACACTGTTTGATCTGCGATGCTAATGTTGCTAATGTTGCTAACGCACCAGGGGCTAATGACAACAAGAGTTATCTGCGCTCTGTAAATGACTTGAAACATGATTTATGAAAACATAAATGCAACCACACTGTTTGGGTTTATAAAATAAGTTTGTCAGGGGCATAAATAGCTGAATTTTACCAACTTTGTATCTTGAATTATGTATTTGTGTCATTATCTCATTAAAAGTTCCGACCTGACAACTGGAACACAGTAACTCGGAGGAAACGTCACTCCCAGCTTGGAGTTCCAACCTCCGAGGACAACTGGAACGCACCATTAAAGGGACTCAATGGAGGTTGTCCATTTTCATACTCGTGACTGCCACCTCTGGCCGTCCGCGTAACTGCAGTCTCCATGTTAAGCTGGTGAATGACTGCTGCCTCGGCCCGAACACGCAACTTTAAAGTGACGGTGCA
>OMNZ01057996.1:0-13851 GCA_900303255.1 Lesueurigobius sanzi | reverse complement strand
TTGATTTAAAATAATTTAGGCGGAATCCCATTGTAACAAATAGGGCACAATTTGGCCAAAAAAACTCAAATTTGTAATAATGAAATTGAAAATTTTGGATCCTATTTACACACTGCAAAAAGAGATATATTGATAAGTAAAATTAGCTTGAATTCAGAATATTTGACGTTATTCTGAGTAATTTTGACTTGCCAAGTAAAATTATCTTTTTTTGACTTATAATAAGAAAAAGCACATCATTTGAAGTCAACTTTGATTTATTATCTAATTTTAAGTGCAGGAAGTCATTTTTTTCTTAATTGAAGTGTTAAAATACTTGTTCCATTGGCAGATAATCTTACTCTTAAGTCAAAATTACTAAGAATAACATCAAATATTCTGAATTCAAGCACATTTTTACTTATGAAGATATCAATTGTTGCAGTGCAGTATATATTTGGTCATAAAATACAGTTCCCCCCCAAAAAATAAACTTTTTTTTTGTGAACACATTTTTTAAAACAGACTAAAATAAACAAGGATTGTCTCTAAAAGTGGCATGTCCCCAAAAATGGGGACGTTAGGGCTTAAGAGGTTAACCACTGGACCACATGTTATGGTTCATGTGTGTTGAATTTGTAGCTTCTTGTTATTTTAGTGTGATACCTGATGTAGGCTCCAATCTCACCAGCAGCGCAGGTCACACAGGCTACAGGCCACTGGCTTGGTTCAGACGGTGCCAGCGTCGTCCTCCAGTTACCCACATGCAAACAGGACACAGGACATAGGACAATCACACAGGATGGAGCTGAACTCAGAACCTTGGGACCAGTGTTAATTTAGTCGACTAAAATATTTTGTCATAATTTTAGTCAAAGTAATATTTTTGCTGACTAAAGTTAGACAAAAAAAAAAAAATCTAAATTAAAGTTAGTTAATGAGACTAAAACTAGTCCAGATGTTTTCGTCAACTAAAAAAAGATTTTGATCATGTGGCAGAGAATATTATTAAATATGTTTGAAAACAATAGTTTGCTCAATTCATTTCAGATTTAGTCGACTAAATGTTTGTGGAATTTTTGTTGACTTAAATTAGACTAAAACTAACAAGATTTTTTTGACAAAATCTTGACTAAAATTGAAAAATCATCAAAAGATTAAGACTAAAACTGAATTAAAATCAAAATAAACACTGCTTGGGACAGGAGACACTTTTAGTGGCCAACCACAGGACCACAGAAGCACACACTGACTGTAATATAATGTGTAGTTTAGTTCACTTTAAGGATGTTCACGATTCATTTTGCTCATATTAATTACACATAAAGACTCTCAGTTTGAGGTGATGGCAGCTCAGTTGGTAGAGCACTTTGTAAGAAGACCAGTCTTAAACCTACCTAAATAATAGTTTATGGTTGTGTTTTGTTGATATATTAGATTAAAAATATTTTTTCAGAGGGAATTTTTTGATATTTTGTTTCGTTAGTGGATCAGATCAGCCAGATCAAAATCTGTAAAAAAAGAAAAAAACAAAAGAAATCACATTTGTTTTGTTTTTTGTGGTTCAAAACTCAATAAATCAGGTTATGAAGTTAGATGTAATGAAACCCCTCTCCAAAAAACTTTATTATTAAGTACATACATAAATTTGTCAGGTGTTACTAAAGTGGAGACGCTATAGCCACAATGTTGGAAAAATGCATTTTGAGAGAATGGCCCTTGATCCCACCATTTCCCATATAACACTATGGAGGAGCGTTGAATCTGTGCAATAATTAAACACCTTATTATGAATTTATTGTCATAATTTGTTCCCAGGTGAATGTTTATACGTTAGGAGAGCAAACTAACCCAAGCCCTATAAATTTAAAGAATTTAGTTTTGCCTGCAGTGTCTCCCTCTTATTATAACATTTTGCTGGATCATTGTTTGATGTTTGATTGATCTGTGTTTTTTTCTGTCTCTGAGATAACTCCTGTTGTGATATTGGGCGATACAAAAACTAATTGATTATTTAATTTCATGCTAAAAAACACACTAGATCATCTAAAGCAGTGTTTCCCAACCAGGGGTACAGGGACCTCTGGGGGTACGTGAGAGAAGGGGGGTACTTGGAATGATTTCAGATAAAAAATAGGATAAAACTGAATTATATTTTTGATTATTATGCTCAAAGACAAAGCTATTTAAAGCATTTTACTGTAAAGACTGAGATTTTGAGAGTATTTAGCGTCTTTTAACTAATAAATAGGAGTTTTAGTCATTCACTTTCTAAATAATCAAAAAAACATCGAGGTAGGGGGTACTCAGAGTAAGAATGAAAGACCCAAGGGGTATGCGAGACAAAAAAGGTTGGGAACCACTGATCTAAAGTCTTTTTGTTCTCTGTCTCCGTCCCACAGAAGCCAAATGCGTAAGGCGCGCACCCAGAAGAGGACCGTGGTGAGGGACGGCCGGGGCAAACTGGTTCATCTGGAGAGAGATGACACCCCCCACGCCCTGCAGCCGGACGTCCTGCAGCAGCACCTCCACCGGCTGCTCCTGCAATACTGCCAGGACCAGGAGAAGGATCGGAGCCAATCAGAGGAGGCAGAGGAGGCGGGGGAGAGCTCAGAGTGATCCCCAAATACCCCCCCCCCGTCTTTAGTGACCAAAGATAGTTTTTGTTAGTGGGTGATTCTTTTGATTGACAGCAGGGCGTGGGGACGATCGACTGGACTGTCCTCGCCTCGTTCTCTTCTGGAAAACAAACATGAAAAAACTCTTGTAAACATTTGTACATAGAGGAAATGGAGAATCACGCTTGGACCGGGAGTGAAGCATTTACGACATTAGCCCCATAGAGCTGCTGTACTGTTGGCGCACGGACAGAGCGGTTACACCGGACCGGACTCTTGTTTACATCACACCTACAGTCTTCCCATCATGCATCAGCCCTTTTCGTGTGTCAGTCCTAGTGTTGTGCGCTCACATTGCCACGTGGAGCAGTCACTTGTGTGTGTGTGTGTGTAAATGGTAAAGAAAGTAGTGCTAATGAATGTTGCTGAGGTTTGAAGCAGGAGAAGCACTTCACCTCCGCGTCAACTCCAAGCCTTTACCAGACGTTATTAGCAAAGCCAAACGTCTGTAGAACAGTTGGTTTATCACCAAGTCATAGCTAAAACAGCTTTTATTGCTATAAAACAATGTAAGAAAACAACGTGATACCATTTGCCATTATGAAATTTAGTTTCAAACAACTGTATTTATTTGTGAATACAATGCCAATATTTATTTAAATAGACACTTTGCTTATGCAGGTTACCAAAACAGGAATAATGGCCTATGGTAAAAAGAAAAAGCCATTGAGAGGAAAGCTGATTAGTAAAACCTCATACAGTACATTCTTAGTCAGTATGACATTGAATAACTGTACAAAAGAAACTGTGTATGTCATATTTAAAGCCACACTGCGGAGCGTTCCAGATTATTATCAACTGAACCGCCGCAAAATCCACAGTAATAATAAACATGCTGCTAATGCTCAAACGACAAGGTTATATAATGTGGTTCGCTCATCAAAAACAGCTACTTAGGGTCTATCGAGCCACTAGTGAATGTTTGAACAATCTTTGAATCTTCTCCGGTTTGTGTTTTTAGCACCACCGCGACAGCTCTTGAAAAAGCACCTCCCGTTTCCCCCAAAGCTCCTCCTGAGTCCCTGCGTTTCAAGCAAATGCTTTCCTGGCTGCACGGTCCCTTTCATCGCAAGTGCTTACTGAAGAGTGCCTTGTTGAATCAGGAAGTAACGCCATGGCATTATTTTTTATGTAGCCGTTTTAGATCAATATAGCATTTTCTAACTAGTGATCAAGATGTTGTACCTGCAAAAGGCATAATACCCCCCTGGTGTTTGGCTACCTGTGGGTAAACCAAAGCAGTAACATCCGGCTCATAGTAAAGACCGTATACTTTTAGATGTCCTTGAGCCTGTAATGGAATAAATCACTCCGCAGTTTGGCTTTAAATGTTTTATTTCTTGTCCTGATAATCCAATAATAGGAAATATGACGCTGTTCCCAGACTTGTTGATGTAAGACACTTTGCTTTAAGCCCCTCCCTATTCTCTCATCATCTCCACACTCTGTATCTTATTTATTTATTGCCGTTCACGTGACGGTTGTGACAATGTTTGTGCGTGTGCTCGGATGCGTTTCAAAGTGAAGACAAGCGGAGGTTTCTATCACTGTATAAAAACATGGCTTATGCTGTCAAAAGTATGTTTGGCGTGAATCTTAGAGTTGGTCTAAAGGAGCGAAACAATCCTCATGTCGCCATTTACTGGGTGTGAACAAAGAGAACTAAAATACAAAATTTGGTTTATTAATAAAGCATCTTGTTTCCAGTATATCAATGATACCAGTGCAAATACCTATGCGGGCATGTACAAGCTGATCAAATTACTACTAAAACGCTAACCAGGCATAGCAGCTGCAGTGTGTACATGGCAGAGAAATAAAAAACTGTACATGTGTCAAAAACTGGGTCTAAGTCTTGCTTTAAACTCATTGACAGTTAATGAAATAAATGGCCATAAGGTGGTGAAGGAGAAGGGTTTTTTTTTCATCCAGGAGATGGCGCTATTGAATTTTTGGTAACATTTTAATCTAATTGAAATAATACAGGAGTGGTAGCTTTTCTTTCCATAACATTTTCGGATTTTCACAAAGGCCTGTTTTTGCTGATTTTGTCACAAACCACGGATAAAGTTTAATTTTTGTTCATTATTAGTCTAATGTAATGAAAGGAAACAATGTACTTGAGCAAAGGACAAAAATATGACTTTGACAGCTCAGACAACAAACGATATGACATGACAGAAACTAACCACTATTTTGAGCTCAAGTCATTTTTAGTCCCGCTTCTTGAACTTTTTCTCTGTCATGTTTTCTATTAATAATGATAAAAGGACCTCATTGTTGGACTTGACAGCTTTTTTAAAGTTCTAGCTTAAGCGCAAAAATAGCACATCAAAGATCAGAAAACTATTTCTGTTGTGAAAAGATGGGGTTTTGATGTTCTGGAAATGTATTCATTTGACACAGTCATGCTGCAATTTGGCCACTAGAGGTCAGAGTGGGCATGTCTTCTCACCTTTCCAACCACACTGTTTTTATTTATTTGCAGTTTTATTTTAGCATGGGTTTTCAAAAGGTAGTCATCTGGATTGGGAAGGGAATCTTATTTGTATAGCGCTTTTCATATGACACAGTCACACCCAAAGCTCTTCATAAATGAAAGGGAGGGGGCTCATTCACTCCAGGCTGATGGTGGTGAGCTACATTTGTAGCCACAGTTTCCCCTGGGGCAGACTGACAGAAGCGAGGCTGCTCACATCTGCGCCAACGGTCCCTCCGACCACCACCGACCACTCACACTTAGGCATCTTGCCCAAGGACACAACAATCCACATCTGGATTGGGTTGTCTTGAAATTAAGACATTTCCTTCTCATCCAATAGGCTCGTACATATTTCATCTGGTTTGCAAATTTGGATTTATATTTTGAGTCTAAACCTGGTTCTATCTCTTTCCACTATAACTGAACTTAATGTGTGATTTGACTTCATGTCCAGACTCACTCTGAAAATCATATCATTATTTCTAACTGTTATTGCAGGAGGCATTTGAGACATGCAGCAGCGATGGATAGACGTCAGAGTGAAGTAATAAATGTCAAGTGCTGACATGCAGATCTGTAAACAAATGTGCATAACTCAGAGATCACAATCATGGTCTTCTAACATTAGACTAGTTTGAACAAACTAAATACAAACTGCAGTGTCAAGATTTAGACAAAGAATTATCTTCAGTTTTAGTCAACCTAAATTTCCTGTAAATTTAGTCAATTAATTACAATAAATCAAATTTATTATAATTAGATGTAATCAAGTTCTAATTTTAGTCAGCAAAAATATAAGTTTTTAGTCAGTGGAACAAACACAGCTTTCCATGATCTTGACGAAGAGCACTTGGATGCACTGGCCCTTTCTTATCTACAGTATCTGAGTAGATACAGAGACCAGACCTAGGTCTCCTTTAGTTCACAGGAATATCTCTGTTTGCAGTCATTGACTGTTAAACTGCACAAGGAACCACATCCACAGAGGTCTGACCATCTGGGCCAGTAGGGTTCATTAGACCAAGACCCAGGAGAGAAGGGTGTGGCGTTTAGGAAGCAGAAAGTACTTTGTCATGTTTGCTGACAAAGTCTAAAACAGAAAAGCTCTGCCCTCTGTTCTGGTGGGAAATTGTCAAAGACAGAAAAGCCTAATTTGCATGTCATTTGCAAAGGTAACTCCACTGGTTTGAATGAGAAGGCCACACAAATAAATGATGACAAATTGACTCCTACTAGTTGAATAGTCGAGTGGATAAGGCTGCTACGTACTTTTCTGATCCCAACATGGTGAGTTCTAGTGATGTCATGTCTGAGCCTGATCTTTTTTATTGCAATTTTCCACAAATATAACTAAGGAAACATAAAAACAGCATCTGAGCAGAAACTCCAGGTTTTTTTGCATGAAAAATGACATAGTAAGGCAGATGTAGGCTCTTTTTTTCCATTCATTGTGGTTTTAATGGTTAAAATGAATCCTGATGCAAGCATTTGTAATTTTAATCAAAAATGTGTACCTCTAGAGTAAATTTGTGTTTGGTTGATTGTGGTTTTCTGGTTGGATTCTGAAAAAATCTATCTAAAAATGAGCCAGAACAGATCCCAAAGAGCTATGAACCCCATCACTAGTTACTGTCCTGTAAAATGTTAAGGCCAAAAATAAAACCATTCACCCTGACAGCACTTTGGTTCGGTACAAACATAGTTAACCGTTTAGCATTCTGTCAACAATGCTATGATAGGCCACATGACTGCAGTGTGGAGACCTGCCTGTGCACTTTCACACGTTATCTGATCTGCTATCAAGCTGAATCAATACAATACACCCTGGTGTTTTTGTGGAAGATCCTCTGCCTAAGGTTCATGTTACAGCCGCTGTTTGTCCGTGCGTCCGGGTCGGAGTAAAAGGAGACAGTAGGATTGTAAAAGCTCTGTGGGAGGAGAAGCAGAGATAGTGCCTGAGGTTGGGAGGTTAGAGGGAGGGAAGGGGGGAGTAGGACATATAAAAACCACCAGCTGCAGGAAGAGCGTGACCCTGACCAAAGCTGTGCATCTCACGGACAGCAACAGCATGAGAAAAACTGCCAAAGGGAGTTTGCAAATGAACGCAAGGCAGATTTGAATTATTCAAAGCTGAATGTACAGTATGTGCTCCTCTAATGATGCAGCTGTTGAGAAGAAGCATCAAGTTTGATTTTACTCAATCAAAAATATTACACAAACCATTATTTGTTGGTTGTATGTACCTAAACATAGTTATTTAGGATTTCTTGGATTTTCTTTAGTTTTAATTTGATCCTTGAGCACAGGAAGTGACAAATGAATAGGTAGAAAGTCCATAACTGTTGGGAAAAAAAGGAAAATTCCACTTGAAGCTGAAAAAAAAAAGGTGAGGTAAGTCAAGAACTTGTGACTTGACTTACCTCAACCTTTGGCCAAACTTTGTGGCTGAGATGAGGGCTGTTCTCTCCCCTAACCATCTCTCTGTGTGCCTCGGTGGGCTCCTGTCCCTTCGCCTGCTCCTTTGTCAGCTTCCTGTTAGCTTCTTAGACAAGATGACAACTTCCTAGACACTTTTGAAATACAGTATTTGATCTGGAAAAAAAACAGATCCACAAAAAGACATTGTTTTAATCATGAAGACTTTGTTTTTATTACTGTGATAGTAACCTAACCTACTTTACTCATGTCGGCCTGTTATTCTGTTATGCTGCACATAAGGTACCTTCTGTGCAACATAACTTCATAACAAACATGATGAACTTAACACACGCTTCAACGCTGACAGTTATTTGAACAATTTATTGAAATCATCGCCAGTGCAATTTTTATTACATCATTAAATTAACCAAAAACACATTACTGAAAAAAATCCCCAATCGATGCATTTATAATTTAAAGCCAGTCTAAATAATGTATGTGCATTGCAGTCACCCCTGAGTACTTACACCAGGTAGAATACAGTGGACTCACATTCACACGCTGCTTCTATAGTGAAAAGCAACTTGAAATATACTTCAGTTAAAGAAGTGGTGGATGTTAGCATTAGCTTAACCTGAAGTGTCACAGATATACAGTACTGACTGGAGACTAAGCGGTAAAGTGCACTATTATTCAGACTACTATAGTGTGCAAGTGACTGAATAAGAAACATAAATAATGACAGTGCTGACACGTAAATATTACCATGTAAATGATCCATAAATCATCCTTCATCTCATTCTAAGGTGCTGGCACCTAACACTTTAGTGCACATCAAGACACAGATACTGTATGGTCCATTCAGTCAGAGACATGGCGTCTGATACAACCTAAAGTCTAAAGCATAGGCAGCATGTTGGACCATTTATTAAAGTGCTGTCAGCAGCAATGAACCTTTACATTCCCCTAGAAGAATGTTAGGAAACTTGCAAAGAGCAAATATGAAGGCTGTGTCGATAATGCCATAATAATGGGATATTCTTATTAACTCATAGTGGACCACCACTCAACCACAGTCAGGCCAACACAACCATATAATCCCTCACTTTTTTTTTGCACATTTTAGGGAAATTGCCTGTACATAAGCCCCTCTGAGAGTGCATGGGAAAATGGCAGACTTGATCCCCAGGTGATGGGTAAAGCACAGTCACTGTGATCCCACATCCTATGGCTTTATAAGGGATCCACAGTCTGCATCTACAGTAGTAGACTTATGGTTCTCAGTTCAGTTTACCTCACACTGTAGTACACTGCATCAGAACTCTCTTCTGATACTTTTTTATCTCATATAAAGCAACTGCACAGGTCAGTTAGATAAGAGCTTTCATTGATGGATTCTTACCCAAAGATATCCATCAGACTATAGGGATCAATGTATGAATAAAATATATTAAGCCTATTAGCTACTATTTCTAACTTGAGCAGCAAGTATTTTCATTTTCACTTTTTGTTTGGAAAAAAATATAACGGCATTACAACACTTTTGTGTAAATAGGAAATTGTCTGTGGACTATGTACATGAATTACCATGTACAAATACAGTACCAGGCATAGTGGTAAAGCATAGCACTTGTAATCACTGCAGTATGGATACACACTTGTAATTAGGGCTGGGTATTGTTTCTGTTTTCCCCCGATACCAGGACCTATACTAAATAACAGAATCGTTTAACACTAGTACCCAGCCCTACTTGTAATAAAGTTTATGGTCCAAGAACAGCCTGGACATCATGTAAATCTTTAAGAAGAAGAACAGCATGGCTTCAGAACAGCAGGGGAAGTCCAGTGGCCCCTCAGGTCCACTGATATAAGCTCATTTTCTGTTAACAAAGCCACACTTCTCACATGTGCCACTTTATAAAAACCTTATTATAAGAGTTTGTGCCTGAGGCCAACTTAGGTCCAAAAAGTGATTTGCTTGGCATGACGGTTGATGAAAACACAGCAAAAGAATGCTTGCAGATAAGGTCAGAGGAAGTGGTGGTGAAACAGGAAGTATGATTGGAAAGCACTTAGTACATCAGAATGGCTTTGCTGACAAGTGTCTCAAATGAACGTTCCCTTTCCAACGCCTCAGAGCCTGGAGGTAGTTATCACACTCTTCCTGTTCCAACATGCTTCAGTAGCACAGCACTACCAAGGTATTCCACGATCTGCTCCGTCTACAGCTGCTCGTCTGAGCCTTTCAGCTCTCACTTTGTCCTCTGACATTCCAGTATGCTCCAGAGGAAAGGGGACATAGGAGATCAAGGAGGGAGAGACGTGTGTGCATTTTTTTTTCGTTTGGACTCTGTCATGAACTATTACTGATTAATGTCCACACCATTGTGATAAATATTCACACAAAACAAATCAGTGACATTTTGCATGTTTCTTCATGTGGTCCTTTGCCAGCTGGTCTCTCTGAGGTCCAAAGATGCAGTTGGCCTTCCATGAGAAGCACATAATAATGGACACTATGGTTGTCTGCAGTAGGAGCATCACTCCATAGGTGGAGGCTATGGTAGGACCCGGCAGGCGCGGGGAGCTGCCAGGGGGAAGTAGCAAAGACGGACAGAGCAGGATGGCTTTCACCTCGGCCTTGATCATGTGAAGCTCGTCCAGGATGGATAGGAAGGTGAAACAGTGGAACCATTGATGGCTGTGGCCCCAAATATCAAAGCGGCCCGGGGCGAAGCGCTCGGGTACCTTACTGATGTTGAAGACAGCTGACAGCACTAGCCAGAAGCAGTGGCGGTAGAAATAGACTGCCATGGTGCTGGAAGAGGCGAATGACTTGTCAGAATACGGTGACTTTGTAAGGAGCCGGTAGAATATTGGTGTTGAGGAGACGAAGAAAGGCAGGAGAAACACCAGTGTTCGAATGACATAGCGGTACTTCCTCCATCTTTGGCGGGTGTTGCAGCAGGACAAGACACAAACGAGGGCAACCACACACGCACTGGGGATGTAGAAGGTATCAAAGAAAACACTCAAATCCAGCGTTGCATAGGAAGTTTTCTGATCCATTTGGGGGCTAATGTTCTCTTGGGTTTCACCCAGTCCTGCTCGAGGATGGATGTAGTAATAATAAGCCAATGATGATCCAACTGTGTATGCACTGATTGTTCCGTAGTCCACAAAGAAGCAAACTTCTCTCACCACTATAGACATTGAATTTAGGAGATGGGCAAGGCTGCTTGCCATGAGCAGACAGAACACCCCAATGAAGTAGTTCCATAGTGGGTAGAAGAAGGGGTCATCACCGTGAGGTGCATTTTCCCAGCCAAAAGCCTCCACGAAGTAGAAAAAGAAGACAAAAACTGGTAGAAAGTGCGTCCAGAAGTTGCCAGTTTCGTTGGTGGGTCTGAATGCGGACAAGAGGCAGTCTCTTAGGCTGTAATTGGGGAAACGATAGCCAGTCAGGATGAAGTTTTCAATGACCCTAGGTGGGACATCTGTATGCCTCAGAAGAGGAAGGGGCTGGCCACAGTTCAGAAGCATGATGGCAACAATGAACTAAAAGCTATCTCCAGATGTGACAGACATTACAGGGGCTTCCAGAGTTATTGCTTGCCTCATTGGTATTGCTGACCATGACGTAACCATTCACAGATAAGGCATATAACGGCTCGGAAAAGAAAGCAAAAATCACACTTGTTCTTATTAGGGCCTTTGAACCCAGCTTTTAGGTCTTGTGAGCTGCAGGCTGTAATCCAAAAGAGCTTAGCTAGTTTATAATCCAGTGGGGTAGATGGCAGGATGGCTGTTACATGTGTTATATAAAACTAATATACTACTGCTTGCTTCATTTGGGATTCTTCTTTGACCCAGAAGTATCTGGGAAACACAGCCCCTTGTAGTTATTTTGCATAGAAACGGAGCAGAATGAATGAGTCCTCAGCACAGTCTCAGGGCGCGTTACGCGTGTGGCTGCAGCGCGAACTTAACATGAAGGTCACTTATTCCCATTGCAAGGTTCACTTAGTGACAGGACCATGTCCATGTCCTGGAGACGTGTCCATGTGTCGTGAAGTAGCTCATGCTTCTCTCGTGTCCATGTTGTCCACTCTGCAGCCGGCTTCAGCTCTTTATCCCGGCTCCTTAACATTCAGCCGGGTGCCATTCCGCTGTGCCGCAGGACGCAGGTCACTGTGCGCGCGGTGCCGTGTCCTTTACGCGCGCGGCTCCGTCTTTAGCAGAAAAGCGCAAAGACAAGACTCATTTCGATGCGGAGTTTAGTGACTGCTGTGAGCTGCGGCAGCGGCTGGAGCTCTGACGAGAAACCAGTGTTGACAGGTACCAGAGTCAAGTTTCACTCGCGCACAACATCTGTTTCCGGTCATAGCCTTCAAAATAAGACGAAGGAAGATTGTGATGTAATGAGCTACTTCAAAGGTCGTTCTCAGGGTTATTTTGGTTTCATAATGAAATGTCTCATCCTATTGTACCAGCATCAATATAAAATGACGACCCCATAGATCTATAGTATGTTCCATAGTATCTATAATATGGCAAAAGCATTTGAGTGGGACAGACATACAATCTAATATTCTGAAACCAAATTGTTCTCTTCAGCCCTGGAATAAGAAGAAAACACATTGTTACACATGTGAAAACAAATTCTAGGATCAAGATGCAATTGCTGAGTGTTAACCAGCATGCATAGATTATGGTTTCCATCTTAACATCTAGTAAACTGCTTGTTTGAGTGTTTCTCTGGGGGACTTTAGCTTTATGATTAAATAACTGTCAAATAAAAGTAAGCCTAACTATAGGATCTAATTTGGCAACAAACAAGTTAATCTGTCATCTATCTCTCCAGAACTACACAGAAATACATGGCCTTTGTTTAGGCCTGGATTCTATTGTAACACGAATATTACAGTTGACCAGGTCACCACCAGTTTTAAATAGAGAAACATAATATTGACCTGTCCTGTAGTAAAGCATTCATTAATGATGCATTTTATATTTTCAATATAAATACATATGAACATTATGCACTGAATATATCACCCACAGCATTACCTAACCGAGACAAGTGCGTAATGTAAATCTGTTCGGACTATTTTGAGACCTTTATTGTGAAGTGGCTCTGATGAGACTTCCGCTGTGGTTGTAGATCACTCAAAGCCGCTACACTCGAACTCTGCTCCCATTGAAGTGTATCTCTGCGTTATAGGAGCGCACTTTGACCCGGTGTTGTCCTGTTTGGCAGAGCTCGGTCCCTGGTCACAGTCACATTCATCATTAAGATGCGCAGACCATGTGGTTACTTAGAGCATCAGTGCGTGCTCTCCCTCTGTGTCATCTATAGAGCCTTGGGCCACTAGTGTCCTGTTTGTACGGCCTTGGATAAAGACCTTCACTTTAGGCCGTAGCAGCAAGTTGCAACAATAATGACCAGTTCAGGAAACACGTTTTAACATTTGACTTCTTAAGTAGCTCAAATAAGTCACTTGTTCCATAATTAGAATTGATTAGATGTATAGGATAAATAGGATCATGTTGGTTACAAATGCATTACAAAGGCACTAATACACGTAGGTTATACGTAATAACTTATGTATGATATGTTGGCAGTGGTGGAAAGTAACGAAGTAAAAGTACAAGTAAAAAGTACAAATTATAGGTACTTTTACTTTACTTACACTACATTACATTTTAGAGCCTGTATCTGTACTTTCTACTCCACTACTTTTTAAAATTGGGTTAAAAGTAAAAGTATTTTATTTTCCAAGTGACCTCTCTGTGATGAACTGGTTTAGTCCCAGTTTAGACCTGGTTTAGACCTGGTTTAGTCCTGATTTAGACCTGGTTTAGTTCCAGTTTATCAATCAATCAATCAATTTATTTTTGAAACGCCCAATATCATAACAGAAGTCATCTCAAAGGTCGGTATGGACAAAAACAAATCAATATCAGACATCAAGAATGATCAAAAATAAGTCACACAGACCTGGTTTAGTCCTGATTTAGACCTGGTTTAGTCCTAGTTTAGTCCTGGTTTAAACCTGGTTTAGTCCTGATTTAGACCTGACTTAGTTCCAGTTTAGACCTGGTTTAGTCGTTATTTAGACCTGGTTTAGTTCTGGTTTAATCCTACTTTAGTCCCACTTTAGTACCGGTTTAGTCCTGGTTTGGTCCAGATTTAGTCCTGGTTTACTATGCCACATTAAAGTCTTAAAAAATACTTTTAATTTTTAATTATGAAGTACATTTTACACTGGATATTTTTTTTACTTTTACTTA
>OMNZ01057989.1:0-11704 GCA_900303255.1 Lesueurigobius sanzi | reverse complement strand
GATATTGTTTTGTAACTGTAATTTTGTTTGTGCATCAGATGACCAAAATAAATCAATTAATCATCAAGACGTTTGTAAAACTCTCAAAAGATGACGATGGCTTCAAAATATTCTGTGATAGACAGAGGATTTTCAGGTAATGTAACCTCTGGTCCCCATATGGAAATGTGTTCTAAAGAAATGTAATGAAATCCAGGCCAACTCAGAAGATGCTCTAGATCTGACAAAAAGGAGAAGACTATAACAAACACTAGGAAAGAAGAAAATTTGCCCCAGTTATTTGATCCATCTTCTAATCAGAGCGTCAGAGAAAACTATCAGGGACAGAGCCTGTTTCTAGGAGCTAAAGATTCATGGTTGTATAGCTGGACGATTATTAGCCTAATTCTGCTTTGGGACACATCCCCTCCTCGAACTGCAACCTTATCGTAGAGGAGGGATTTGAGTGCTGGAATGAACCTATTAGAGGTTTGTTGTCTGGGGCTTTATGCTTTATGCTAGTTGACGGGTCACACCAAGAGCTGTTCAGAAGCCCCTTGTGATGAGAGACCATCAAGGTGGCCCAGAGCCATAAGGGACAACCCGGAAACGGATAAGCGGGAAAAGATTGATGGGTGGTTTGGGACACACCATTCCCAAAAATCATAGCAGATACATTGTTTTGATAGTTTTGCATTGTCAGACTGAAAAAGTTCCACAATGCACCTTTACATGGAGAGAGACCTGGGCATTTGGCTTGGCTATTGGTTGAAGTTTGGTCTCAAAGTTGTCCCAGTTGAGAACCACTGCTTCACAACAACCACATTAAGCATGTGTCAGTATAATGGAAAATACTGGGCATAAAGGACTGCCTCGAATTCATAATCTTCAAGACAGTTTATATTTGAACGTACAGCAGATTTGAACAAGTTGAGAAAGCACGGTGAAGTCATACGATGGAGAGCAGCTGATCGACAGTGCTCCGTACAGATGCAAACGTCCCACTTCACTGCAAAGTTATGCCCTTGAACAAAATAAAAATATATAATTTTGTAATAAATCCTTATGCAGAAAGACCACGTTGCCGTCGATAGAGACATTATATTGAATTGTGTTGCCGGCTTATCTCATGTTCCTTTGTTCTTAACCTTGTAACAATATAGTATGTCCTCTTTCAAATTGATTTACATTAATGTATGCAAGAAATACATATATCATTTGGACGAGGGGCAGTGAATAGGAGGCTCAAAGGAAGAACGAAAGAGATGGAGGCTTAGTGTAAGAGGACAAAGTTTTTCCATAAGCATCCAATGTCAAGAAGCAAGATTGTTTCTTGGATTGCGTTCACGTGACATCACAGCGTTCTATACAGTGAATACTTTCACATTGAGGAGGAGGGCAGCTGGAAAATCCACAGTGGTGAATACTGTATGTCCAAACTACTGTCAAAATGTTGATTATTATTGCTAATGTCTCTGTAACCGTCACAAGGTTCCATGTCGGTCTAATTACATTCTAGTACATCAGGGGTAGGGAACCTATGGCTCGGGAGCCAGATGTGGCTCTTTTGATGACTGCATGTGGCTCTCAGATAAATCTTAGCTGCATTTCTTAACGCAGTAATAGGGGTTACATTTCATAATAAAAAGAAAGCAGTGTAATCTTGTAGGGTTCTCCTGAAGACGACCACGTTGTGTATCTGGCTATAGGTCCAGAGCAGTGTATTATGGTCCAAATACATAAAATCTAATGTTGGTCATAACCACATTTCCAACATGTAAAAACACAAAGTTGTCCAGGAACAGTCCAAATACCAGAGGCTGCTCTGTGGCAGTGAAAGTGAAACTTAACAAGTGCTGTTCACTTTGGGGCACTTGGTTTTGTATTTTGTTTGGTATTGTGACACAGGGGCATATTTTATCATTTTTATCATATATTTTATTAAGCAGCTTTGGAAAATTGGAAATTATTTCCTTTTTTATCCTAAAAATACTGTTAAAAAAAAACAGAGATCATAAATACTGCTTAATAATAAATAGGTATTACTCCATAACTAAATGGTTACACTCCTAGTATGTATTGGATAAGTTTAAGTATAAAACTCATTATTCTCTTGTTTATAAATTCACACATTTAGTTGTATTGTGAGTAAAAAAAATATTGTATGGGTCTCATGGAAATAAATGTTGATATATGTAGCTTTTTGGCTCTTTTACCTAAAAGGTTCCCGACCCCTGTAGTACATGATTTGCTGAGACGTCACCAATATCACGTGACATTGTTAGCGCTGCCATTTTGGACGTTGAATTTGGACAATCTTCCAATAGGAACTACTACAGGCTCAAAAATTCATCCATTACTCCGATTTAACTTTCGTCTGTTCTTCTTGACACGCCAATGAGCTCCCCCATAGATGTACAGTATAATAATACTCCTGACAAAAATTTGCCATATCCATTGGAGTACATCCAGTTTTCGAAACGATTGGATCTGATTTTACCCAATCACTAGCCTGGTCTTAGCCATCCGTTTTATCATTTCCAGCATATGCTTGACGTCACCTACAACACCCGCCTCCTCCGCTCGCTGAATGGTCCGAAGAAATTCAACCGATGTATCGCAGCCACTGAGATCAGACCCAGACTGTAACATGTAGGAAATCATAATTGGCCGGAGTTTACGGATGGCTAAGGCCATGCTAGTCCTAAAGTGGTGACAAATTAATATTGAAAAACATGTGCTTGTTATTGGCCAGTAGAAAGGACTTTTAAACATAAGAATAAGAATAATATCTATATAATAATAAGATATAATAAGATATATATAATTATAAGAATATAATAAGAATAATATGGCAGGTTTGTGACTCCAATCCCTATCAAACACTAATCAAGTAACACATTTGTCAATTTTTATTTTGGAAATTTCTTTCAAAAACTGTTTCTCTCCTGTAGACTTGTATTGGCCCCTGACCCCCAACTGAAAGATAATTCTAGAACGTGAACGCCACCCCATTACGTACGCTGACATATTCCCTTTTATCAACCCAAAATAAATAACAATCCCCAGTCGTTATTAGAAACTCCTCCGCGGGCTGATGGAGGCTGCGGAGACACCACGGCTTTCACACTGGCACTGTTTTCTCAATTATGAAACACAAATAAACCCGATTCGTGGGAGCGGACGGGAAAAATAAGCTGAATAAACGGCTTGGAAGTCTTGTCATAATTTGAGTTTGAAATCAGCCTCCTCCCGTCGGCTCGTGCGGGGAGTGAATGGTGGTGGTAATGGGGAGAGCTGAGAGCTGGAGCTGGCTGATTGGCGTCTACGGAGGCGGCTGTTAAGAGTCACAACGCCCCACTGGGATCGAGGATGTTTCGAGGATGTTTTTCCCGTGAACTTTGAGGAGAAACTGTTCACTCGTTGTGTAATGTCATAACACGGACCCCTCAACCGCTCACCGCATCACCCCGGTCCTGCAACAGCTTCCCATGAAACTAAAAATTTCAAAATATTGTAATTTCCAGCCTGTTCCAGACCATTTCATTGTTTGTAAACATTTGGGGCTTAGCTGAAGGCGGAAAGCTAGATCCCTATATATTTCCTTTGTAGCTGTGGGTCATAGTAATCAGATACAACCTTATTTTATCGTCTCAAATGTCGTTCCTCTTGTTCTGGCACCTTAAGCCACGACAGGATGACATTTACAATCGCTAGTTTTAGTTTAATCTTATTTCTCTTGCTCACTTCCTGCCTCCAGCTGATGTCATTGATGATGTAAGCAGCGTAAGGGTCAATGGAGCACCATAGTCCCGCCCTTATCCGGGCTCTTTCTGGTTCCAGGATGTAAAAATCACATTCAAACTCTCCATAGGCTTTTCGAAAAATTTAAATTGTAAGAGTTTAAAAGCACGATGGAGGCTAATCAGCTACGTGCTAACTGCCTAGCCATAGAACGGATATTTTACAAGCAAGAAAATACCAAATACTTGAAAACACAGAGAAACGCTTTTATAACTTTTTGGTTTACAAGGTTTTGGATACAACTTTATTGTGTTTTATGCCCATAAGTCACCACGTAGCTGATGCTATAGGAGCGATCGCTGTTATTGTTTTCTTCCGCAATTTTCAGTGGATGTTTGGGCAAACGGTAGGCAACAGCTGATGCATTCAGATGTGTAGCGCTGTTCATGTAAATCACAGATGTGATACAACGCCAGAGAAGCAATCCTCTGTTTGTGAACAATGTTTTTGCCTATCATAGAACTATTATTTACTAGTATGATTTATTCAAAATATTCACTTCGCCTACCAAAACCCCAGACGTGACGACATCGCAATCGCTCGTATTGTTCTTTTAAACATTTGATATTATTTATTTCCGAAATATCTATGCAATTTTTTAATGAGATTTTTACTTCGAGCACCAGAGCGGTGCTTGTACTGACGAGCTCCATAGAGGGGAGCAATGAAAAGGTTAACGCCCCCTTTCCGGTGTAACCAGAGTGACCAGTGAGATGAATGTGGAAACATCGACTGAGATCTTCACATTTATGTCTGAAAAATAAAAAAAAATTGTGTTTGTCCAATATAAAAGAGAAGCAAATGAAGAGATTTTTTGCTGTAGAAGATTCACAGAGAGGACAGTTAATGTTTTAAAGTGGCTAAAGTCAGCAGGGAGTTAGCATGTTCGGACTTCAGTATGAACTGTTTAGCCGTTCATAGGTCAAAAACAAAGCAATATTAAAATATAAGAAGCTGCAAAATTACTCGCAGTTATATGGGCAACTTGAATTTGATGTCGGATTTGATCAAATGCAGATTTACTTTCTAATTATAAGTGCAATAAGATGTTTCTTTTCTCATTTTATGTGCAAAAATACTTGTTCCTTTGGTAGACAAGTTTACTTCCCAACTCAAGGTCAAATATTATTGTAAGAAAATGTTACTTTTATAGATTACTTGTTGCAGTGTATGGGCATCTCTGTTGTTTTTCTCTTCTTTGGTCATTTATATCTGCATGAGTTCAACCAGGATATCTCACTTGTCCTATACCACCTATAGCCACACACTCACCATCTCAATATTGTCCTGTTTTGTTGTTGCTGTATCTCACTGTTTCGACTGTACAGTGTCCCTGGGTTTGCACTATTAAATAAAATGTGGTGACTCATCTGTGAATGGCTTGTGGATACGTTCAAGCCTTGCTCATTGGTTTGGCCGGGTCAATGCCGGGGTCCATAGGTTGCATTCCCATCGCTTCACAGCAAAGAGGAATAATTTCAATTGGTGGTGCAGCAGGAATTGGTCACTACAGTAACCGTCAATATGCAGATTTTGTTTTTCTCTCTTAATATGTTGTCATTAATGGGACAATCCACATGAAACAAAAGTGGTCCAATTATTTTCTCATAAAGGTGTCCACAAATGGTGACAGTATTCAAAAACATGTGCGTGATGTTGGCCAGTGGAAAGGACTTTCAGCCATGAAAATAATCAGGCAGGTTTGTGAATCCAACCAAATAATCATCAGGTTCAACAGTTGACTTTCTTTTTTTTGGAGATCTATTTCAAAAAGTGTTTCTCTCACATAGAGTTGTATTGGTCTCTGCTCGATCTGACATAAAGATATCATCAAATTCAAGAATGGAAGTTATACATAATTATCATAAGACTTTTGACAAAAACAACAGTTTCTAAAATACTGTGACCGTGTTTGATAAATACGGAGCACTTCAGACTCTCGTCTGCAGTCGGACCATTATCAAACCTCATATCCATTCCCATTTGGCAATGAGCATCAATAGATTTCACAGTAGTAGTGTTACTACTACAGCGTCTTACTCTGAGCGCTCTGCAGGCTGCAGATCCCACAGGGCACAAAAACATTAAACAATGAGGGGTAATAGTGGAATGGGAAGATAATGTACTTTGTATGGCGCTTTTCACAGACTAAAGTCATCCAAAGAGCTCCACAAAGGACAATTTGGAACATTGCACGATGATGGTATCTGCTTTTGAACATAATGCAACAGGAGCTCCTGTCCTATAACTTTCCTCAGCTTTGACTCGTTCAAATACATATATATTTTTAAAGACTATTTGTGGACAACAAGTTCCTGGTATTCCAAAGTCTTTAGTTGGTGTGCTAGATCACAAGAAAATAACCACAATGTAGAAGAAAGATCCGCACAGCTAGCCTGGCAAGCCAGACTATAGCATGAATTGTATAGTCTGGGGTCGCACCATTGGGAAAGCTGAAGATTGTGGGTGGAGCCAACAGTTGTAGGTCTGTTGGTAGGTCAACGCTATGACCAATCAGAGCAACAGAGGATCTTCCTTGTTTTGCTATCTATTGTGCAGCCGTGTGGTCATCCTGCTAAGCCCTCAACGATTCAAAAAAAGAAAAGAAAAAAAACTGTGAAAAAAGAAAAGCGTTGTGATTGGAGGCGAGATTCCTGCCCCAGCTACGAGCATCTCCTATGGTGCGACACTAAACCAACCCGCCAGGCAAAAAATGTTTTTGGCCACTAGGGTGCGTCTAGCTAGGCTACCGCACAGCCACATTATTTAGATTTCCTCACCAAAAAGTATAGGCCATTATGGAAGATTTTTTTTGTCTCATCACATTATGAATTTTATATGTCTTTGGATTTTACACACATTGTTCCTGGGAAAAAATATTATTTTCTTGCGCTATATGTAATGCTTTTAGCTTCAAGACAATCTGGTCGACCTTTATAAACACAGCCATCTCTTCCAGTTAAGTATCAACTTCTTAACACGGAGTAAGCGATAACAGATGCTCTGATCAGCACCACCTCGTTCAGACTATAGCTCCCTGGTATTCCCTCATAGTCTCCCATCCAGGCACTCTCACGGTCACAGTCACAGTAGCAGAGTTATATGGGCTCTTACTCTTGGCGCTCTGCAGGCTGCGGTTGTATCCCACAGGGCTGAAGAACTCGAAGATGAAGACGGTTACCGCGACGACAGACAGACACATGACGAACATCATCACCCACACGGCCGGACTGTAGGGCTCTGCGGGAAACAAGCACACAACAAATGCAATTATTTCTCAAGAAAACTGCCAGAAACAAGGGGAGACACTGCAGGCAAAAATACATTTAAAATACAATATATACTGACACCTGGAAAGTAGTAAGTGTTATGAAAAAAAAACGGCTGGTCCAAGGAGAAGTGTAAGAAAAAGGCTGTCGACCAAATCTGGATGTTTAATGCAGGAGAAGTTTATTACCATCAATACAGGCATAACAACGTATGAACACTGAATATCTAAGTCTGCTTTTGCTTCCACAAGAAGAGGTTACAGTGAGCCGTGCATCACCAAGAATGATAATAAGACTCCAGTCGGGCGATGCTATGCAAAGGGAGAGACAACAGGAGAGAATCTGTATGCAAGTCCAGGACAAACTCAAGCTAAGGACAAATTCTCTCAATTCTCAAACAACTACTTAGTTAGAAGTGCTCCCATTAGCAGCGTTACTCCAAGAGAGGATTGGTAAGGATACATTCTCTAACAATAAGGTGTAATTATTTCACTGGGTCAATGTTTCTCCATGGGAAATTGAATATTTAATGACCATTTTCTCAAAATGTATTTTCACCAACATCTCAACTTTAGTTGCACTTCCAGACTCCCAACTTTGCAGTCTTGTACTTAACAATAGAGAGAGAGGGATTTTTCAATATGTAATTCCTAGCCTGATTAACCAGGGTTCCCACTCTACCTGGAAAACCTTGAAAAACTGGAAAATTACCTACCTTTTTTCAAGTCATGGAAAATGCATGGAAAACATGGACAAAAAAGTCAAATGTCCTAGAAAAACATATTTTGTCCTTAAAAAAACTCTCCTCTATTTGCTTTTCTTTTAAAAATAAATGTAAGTGATACTTTGCTCACCACACCAGACTAAAAACTAGCTCACTCTGCTTCAGAAAATAACTTTCTCAGGGGAGGACTCCCGAACCCCCCATTTTACTATGTTCCCAAGAAAACATATGCTTTACCCGTCTAAGCTCAAATCTCTTCAGACCAAAAAACTACAGGCTTTAGCCATTATTAGATCGCATCTACAGGGGGCGCTGGTGAGTAAGGAGGGCAGAGAGGACCAAAATACCTAATCACAATGTTTTATGTATATTTGCACTTTGAAATGTCATGGAAAATCCTGGAAATTAGCTGTTTTTCTTAACTGCTTTGCTTATTCAAAAAGCAAACAAAATATCCAATTCCTCTTCTGAAAAAAAACCATTGCAACTAATACATCAACAAAATATCAAATGATTGATATTGATATCCATCATTTAGATTTCCTCACCAAAAAGTACAGGCCATGATGGAAGATTTTTTTGTCTCAATTTTATATGTCTTTGGATTTTACGCTTTTAATACATTTTATTAACACTGAAAAAACATCTGTGTAGGCTCTCAGTCACACAGGAGTTGTCCATCGTCGGCAAAGATTCTTCAGTCTTCATCTGTACTCTGTAGCCTATTCATACTTAATATGGCTAAGACATTTTCCTATCTTTAGCACCAAGAGAGGAGGGACTTAGAGGTTAACTCCTCCTTCTGGTTTAGTCTTAAGAGACCCACGAGCGTGCTGAAGAATTTCTGCCTACGACTGAAAAAATTGAATTTTTTCATCTCCAAACTTCAGTTATTACATTTTCTATACAGAGTTTTAACTAATTTAGACTTTAACTTAGTTGAATTTGATGTGGAGAAAAATAATGAGTTCAAGTATCTCAGGGTCTTGTTCTCAGTGAGGGACGGATGGAGCGTGAGATGGACAGACGGATCGGTGCAGCGTCTGCAGTGATGCGGTCGTTGTATCGGACTGTTGTGGTGAAGAAGGAGCTGAGTCCAAAGACAAAGCTCTCGATTTACCGGTCGATCTACGTTCCTACCCTCACCTATTGTCATGACCGAAAGGACAAGATCACGAATACAAGCGGCCGAAATGAGTTTCCTCCGCAGGGTGGCTGGGTGCACCCTTAGAGATAGGGTGAGGAGCGCAGTCACCCGGGAGGAGCTCGGTACAGAGCTGCTACTCCTCCACGTCGAAAGGAGCCAGCTGAGGTGGCTCGGGCATCTGTTTCGGATGCCTCCCTCGAGAGGTGTTCCAGGCACGTCCCACTGGGAGGAGGCCCCGGACCCAGGACACGCTGGAAAGACCAGGTCTTTAAGCTGGGAATGCCTTGGGGTCCCCCAGGAAGAGCTGCAGGAGGTGTGCGTTGATGGGGATCGTCTGGGCATCTCTACTCAGACTGTTGCCTCCACGGCCCGACCCCGGATAAAGTGGAAGAAAATGGATGGATGGAAAAATAATAAAGCCAATATTTAAAAGAAATTTTCACTTTGAATGTAAAACACTACTGAAAAGATAAATAACAGAAAGTAAATAGCAGAAGTTTAAACATTTACTCAGTGAAATGAAAGAATGCAGTATTAAAGTAAATTGGCTTTAGCAAAGTTTGTGAACAGTTTGTGAATTCAATATGACAAGGTAGACTTATTTTACGACTAATTTTACTCACTAATTTTATGGTTCAATTCAAATCTGCATATACAAACTTCTGTCTATCTGTTAGTGCCGTTCTTTGATCTACAACCAATGTGTGTCTCAGCGAGGAGTGACGGTGGACAAGGTCGTCTGTGCCTGGCGGCTAAAATTAACCAATCAAATTACTTCAAACTTTTCACAAACTTGCAGATCTGATCCCAAGAACAAGCGTCTAAATTAGAATCTCGAGGAGAGGACTGGGATGACAGCGTTCGCCAATCTTCGACACATTTCTGAAACACCGCGGGGCGTCCGATCAAGAGCCGCTCTGATTAAAAGCAATCACAACAAGGGTTGCAAAATTGTTTACTGCAGCTCAAAATGGAAACTTTTAAGAAGAACTTTTATTTTTGTATTAAAGTAAGTTGAGCCTCTAATGACAGCAGGCAAATAAAGTGTTATACTGTGCAGAGCTTTGTATTGTTCTTGTGGGTGGTATGGGGTAAAACAAGTAGGTTCCAGGTTAAATTCTTGGATTTGGTCTCGTGTCTTGCTGTGGGAACATGCTTTCTTTTAGTGGTGATTCAAGCATTTGCTGTGTCTAAACCAGGCCATACACTGTTCGATTTTCACAGCGATTTTCACACAAATTTTGGATGCACAACAAACAAGTGGGATCGATGTTCAGCTGGACTGTGTTTCTCTGTCCTGCACAGTGTACAGGAGGTTACGAGCCGCGATTAGCTGCTCACGAGGAATGTACGACTAAAAATGATCGCATGGTTGCAGGGTTTTCTGAAATGTTTCATATTTGCAGAGAGTCCTAAGGTCCCAGTGCGGCTGTAACGCTACTCAAGCCGACCGAAAGCAGTGTGTATTTGCCTTATTCAGGAAGTTACAATGGGGGGTGTTTATGGTCAATCTGCAGGTCTAACTGGAGCTGATATTGGTTTTGATTTCTGTTATTGGTGCAACAAAGCAACATTTACAACAGCTATGTAAATACTGTATATCCATCAACTTTGGTCCTTTAGAGTCCCTCACAGACAATTAGCCAATTAGAGTGACAACAAAAAGTGATAATATCGCAAAAAAAAAATCATTTTAGTTCACTTTTCTCATGTCGTCCTTCCACTGACACTAAACCTGAGCCACACAAACTTAAAGGTCTTCTAGAAAATGGTTTGGCTATTACATCTACAATCAAATTATTCTCCAACAAGGCCATCGGTGAAGGCCTTGATGGTTCGCTCAGTGTATGCCCAGCTTTAGAGTTCACACTTCACTGTGATTGGTTAAGTTTAGTCTTTCCATATGAGAAGAACGGGAAAGACCAGTTGAGAGTGGTTTGTTTGTTTCCCCCACAGGTTACCGTTTCTCAGAAGTGAAGACGAAAGTGGCCTGGAAGAATTATTTCCAAATGTTTTCGTATTTAAGTCTACACCAGGGCAGCTGTGGCAACAATAGTCGCTTACCACCACAGAGTATGGAGTATAGGAATATGTAAGCAGGCCACACACTACAGGATTTTAGCCAGATTTTTAGTCTTTCTGAATCTGAGGAGGCTCAATAAACACTCGTTGCATGATCTGCGTGGGACTCCTCATGTGTGTCCTCATGTCCGTCCTTAAGTGTGTGTGGTCTGTGATTTGAAATCCTGTAGTGTGTGGGCAGCAATCGAGCATCTGGAAAGGCGCTATATAAGACAAAGAGAGAGGGTACTAGGCTTACAACTTATCTTTCACTTTGTTGGTTAAAAAATCCCACAGCTTTTCTCTGAAAAACATATCTAGCAAAAAGTCAAAGATCATGGCTTAAAATTGTACCATTTCTGTGCTGCAACACTCAAGTGGTCAAAATCAATGTGCCCTGTTTACGAAGATCAATAACTATTTATTGCAATAAGATATAAAAAAGGAAGACAGGGCTTCTTCAAGTCAAGGCTTCTTTAACCTGTTAACCTGTTAAACCCCACAGGACCCAAATTGGGCACAAAAATATCTCCTTCTTTCTCTCTGTCTCTCTCCTTCCCCTCTCTCTCTGTCCCCTCTCTCTCTCTCTTTCCTTCTTCTCTCTCTCTCCTTCCCCTCTCTCTGTCTCTCCTTCCCCTCTCTGTCTCTTTACTTCCTCTCTCTCTCCCTCTTTCCTTCTTCTCTCTCTCTCCTTCCCCTCTCTCTGTCTCTCTCCTTTCT
>OMNZ01057971.1:2771-20022 GCA_900303255.1 Lesueurigobius sanzi | reverse complement strand
GATCTACCGGTCGATCTACGTTCCTACCCTCACCTATGGTCATGAGATTTGGGTCATAACCGAAAGGACAAGATCCCGGATACAAGCGGCCGAAATTAGTTTCCTCCGCAGGGTGGCTGGGCGCACCCTTAGAGATAGGGTGAGGAGCTCAGTCACCCGGGAGGAGCTCGGAACAGAGCCGCTACTCCTCCACGTCGAAAGGAGCCAGCTGAGGTGGCTCGGGCATCTGTTTCGGATGCCTCCTGGTCGCCTTCCTCGAGAGGTGTTCCAGGCATGTCCCACTGGGAGGAGGCCCTGGGAAAGACCCAGGACACGCTGGAAAGACCAGGTCTTTCAGCTGGCCTGGGAACGCCTTGGGATCCCCCAGGAAGAGCTGGATGAGGTGTGCGTGGATCGGGAAGTCTGGGCATCTCTGCTCAGTCTGTTGCCTCCGTGACCCGGCCCCGGATAAAGCGGAAGAAAATGGATGGATGGATGGATGGATACTGAGTCACAAGAACAGAAATAACTGTACTTTTAAGACTCAGATGCAAGAAAATTAAGTGTTTTACACCTTAGAAAAAGTCTCAAGAGCTACTGGGCATGCCCTAAAGGGCACCTGGGTGCCCGTGGTCACCACGTTGGTGACTTCTGCATTATTCATTCACTCCACACTCTGTGGTGGTAAGCTACCATTGTCGCTGGGGCAGTGATGGAAATGAGGCTGCCAATCTGCGCCCTCTGACCACCACCACTCTACATACACACAGGCAGTGGGTACAGTGTCACAACCTCTGCACCTGCAGGAGACCTGGGGTTCAAACCACCAACCTTGGTTATTGGGCGACCCGCTCTACTATCTGGGCCATTGTCTCACCGTATATATATATATTTTCCCTCGGGTGCTCCGGTTTATCTTACCACTAAAACTTGTACAAGAGGATCCCTCTGGGGCCAGGATTGGCCTGTAAAAGATATTTTTAATCTCAGTGGGACTTTCCTGGTTAACTAAAGGTTTATAAACATGAGGCACATCTACAGAACATGATGAATATTTCTATTAATTGTAGAATATACAAGTATATTACTCTGTTTAACCCTTTTTAAATACTGGTACTTCATTTACTACTTTAGTGCTTGTGACACAACATACACTACATATAAAGGCAGGTTTGTACACACTTTTTTTTTTTTTTTTTTTGCACACACGCTTTTTTGATTTTAGCCCTTCAAAAACATTTTATTTAAATCAAATATTTGAATATTTGTACACACCAGACCTGGTGTTTAGTTCATGTGACTGATGCTGGCTATGTTTATGGAATGTATGAAAAAGAAAATCTATACACTACCTTTAAGTACACAAGAGTCCAGTTTCACTTTTATTAGTTCATTTCAGATTTTTTAATTTATTGTGAAGCAACATTTTATCAGCGAACATTGTTTGTACATGGCGTGTTACAAATAGTTTTAGGCAACGTTGAATCATAAACTTAAAATGCATCGACTTAAATCATAGTACATTTTGTACTGACCATGAAAGCATTTATTTCATATGAGGCTCTTTTAACTGTAGTAACTTTTTTTTACCTTTTAATGATTATGAATCTGCGTGATATAAAGTCATATTAAGTCATTCTGGGGTGAATAAATTATCCTGCATTTCTCCCATGCAGTTCTGAGGGGAAAAAAGTGTTAATAATATAAATTGATAAGTATATTTTGCGCAAAAAAAGGAAGGCGTTTAGTTTTATATTCTAAATTGCACTGTGGGACTTGATATACAAAACAAAACAAAAACATTGATATTGATGCATATTTGACCTTTTAGTGACCCAGTGGCTGTATGGGTAGTATGCATGGCGCCTTTACTTTTCATCGCAGCGGCCTTTATGAGCTCCAGGACTAGGGCTGGGTACCATTATATGATTACAGTAAAGTAACAAAGTTACTTGGTTGTTTCAGCTCAAAAAAATTATTTTATAAAATGAAAAGAAATAGTCTTTTATGGAATAAATTCCTCCTCCCAAGGAACGCCTTGGGATCCCCCAGGAAGAGCTGGAGGAAGTGTGCGTGGATCGGGAAGTCTGGGCATCTCTGCTCAGACTGTTGCCCCTGCGACCCGACTCGGGATAAAGCGGAAGAAAATGGATGGATGGAATAAATTATCATTATTGTTCTGTTTTATGGTTCTAGATGACCAATTTAGTGTAAGTATCGAAAAAAGTATCTTTTAGGTACCGATATCATAAACCAAGTATTGGTAAAGTACTGGTATTGGATTGGTAAAATTGAATGGTATCCAGCCCTATCCAGGACCAATTTTTTTAGGCAGATTGTCACTGACTCCATCAGTCGAGCAAACCAGAAACCAGAAAATAATTGATCCCTCGTCCTAAAAGCCACTGTGATGAAAAGTAAAGGTGCCATGCTGCATCCGTACAGCCACTGGGTCACTAAAAGGTCAAATGCGCACTAAGGTCTTTTTTTCCCGGATAAAAAGTTCCACAATGCACCTTTTAATTATGCCGAGCTTTACCCAAGTGCCTGCTTCTCGACACAGTGGTACAACAATAGTGCTTTTGTTTTGTTTGCTGTAACTATGCCACTGCCAGGAGGTGCCCAGGTGACGTCGGGCTGATTGACACCCAACGCGGCCAGTGCGTCCGTATCTGCCCTGCTTGATATGGGCTTACAGGAAGACCAAGCAATAGAAGTAATGGAGCAGAACTGTACTAACCTCAGAGTTAGGGGTGAGCAGAGGCCAGACAGAGAAGTGGCTCTGCGGCGATGATACCCAAAGGTGATTTCAGCTCACACACCCCTGCACACCCCCCACCTCCCCCCTGCTCCTCTGGGGCAGGCAGGTATAAGGTTACACAGGCCTCTCAGCTTTCTTGGAAGGAATGACCACATGAGTAGCTTGGGGATTAGATTAGCAGGAAGAGCAGACTTAGCCAGGCCGTAAATAGCCCACTTTTTTCACCATTAAAAAGGCACAGTACAATATAATCAATAGGCAGCACTCATCTGCAGCAGGAAGCCATCTGAGGAGGCCTGTGAAGTGCTCTGAAGGACGGGCCCATGCAGCGCACCCTAATGAAGTTATTATTAATCACTGGCTAATGCTTAAACTGCTGTTTCTGTAGTAGCGCAGAGTGGGCTTTCTGTGTCAAACCCTCCTCCTCGCAACATTCACCGCTGCTCACATTAATTTACACGACTTGGCCTTTTTACAAGTCTCCCGTCACATGTTTTGGACTTTCTTTGGCTGTCCCATAGCCGGAGCAGTGATCAGTATTTTTGCGGTGTGCCTCCCGAGCCTCCCACAGGGGTAAGGTTACACTGGAGCAGCCGGACCCTTCAGGACCCTTCACTCTCTCACTTTGAAGTTTCAAGACTCGACTCGTGAGAGGTTAGAGCCTTCTGTCAGGGCCTGAGTAAAGGGAGTGTGTGAGTGAGCGTGCAGATCTAGTGATGCATAAAATTAGGTGTTTCATTTTGCTTTCAAATTTTGTTCATTTTCATTTTGTGTGCGTTTACTTTTTCTTTCTCTGTGGAATCAAACAGTCAACAAACGCTCACAAAGGGTAGTTTCCGGGGGTCTGTTTTGTTTTATTATTCAGAACAGTAAGGATTATATGAAAGGGGGGTCAATGCATAACACATTGTCAGAGCCTGGAGTTGATCTTGTGCCCTGCAAATGTGCTGCGACCTAACCCCAAGGCCACATGCACTGCTTCTGCTACTTCCTCGCCTCCTCTTATGAGCTTGGTGGTTAATGCCCTATACATGTTATTTTTTTGTAGTAGTGGTGGAATAAAATTGGTTTTGTCCTATATAATGCCCTTTTATCAATCATGAATTTATTTTTATTTCAGGGACATGTACCGAGACATTGGAGGAGCATTGTGAAACTTTTTATGGAAAAAAAAAGATGAAACTCTGATATTAGAGTGTATTTGACCTTTTAGTGACCCAGTGGCTTTATGGATGGATAGCATGGTGCCTTTACTTTCCAGCACAGGCACAGCTGCCTTTATGACACTCCAGGATTATGGGTGACTGGTAGGTTTTCACTGCGTTACCATGGACATGGTTCCATCAGCAGAGAAAGCCTACCAGAAACCCTAAAAATATATCTTATCATAAAGGCCACTGTAAGAATAAGGGCACCATATAGCCACTCATACAGCCACTGGGTCACTAAAATGTCAAATACGCACCAACATCAAGCTTTGTTTTTTGTTATCTTGCATAATAAGTTCCATAATGCACCTTTAAGCTTGTCCAACCTCTTCTATAGGTGGCAGCAGCAGTTTTGTTTACATTACTGTGACAGTATTGTTTCTTGAAGATCATGAAATTTGCAAATAAGCTCATCTCTGTAAACAATGAGTTTGGCCCTGAACTGACAGTTTAAATGGTAAATGGTCTCAGCTTTTCCACCTACATTAGGCACTCAAAGAGCTTTACAGCAAGGAACCACTCACTCATTCACACACCAGTGTATGCAGACACTGGAGGCAAGGTGGGTGAAGTATCTTGCCCAAGGACACAACCGCAGCGTGCACCTGCGGAGGCCGGGATTTGAACTCCCGACCTTCCGACCATCAAGTGTTGCCTCATTTCAAACGCTTTCATTGTATTTAAAGATCATAAAATAAAAAAAATAGGTGTTTTGCCTGTAACAAGTACATTTAGTTGAACAGATTGAACCTTACTATAAACAAAAGTACCAACACACAGACCAAAATACCCCTCAAAACCTGATCATACCTTCAACTTCCTACTTTTGCAATTGATTCAGTAATAAGAACCAACCAATTCAAGTGTTGCATAGCTGTATTTAACGCTTTACAAAAAGATCAGGTCCTTCCTTAAGAAAATGTTTTTGTTTTAATCTAAACGGGCCTCATATGGGGAAAAATCCCTCTGTGGAAACACAATTTATCCATCTCAAGTGGTGGAAAGTAAGGATTGCCAAAGCAATTATTGATTGAAAATACAATGTTATCTCTTTAGGTTATGGTAGGTGTCCATAACAGGAAAAACTCATGTGACCGAAATGACGAATAGTTAAGAAAAAAAAAAAAAAACTCCTTTTGCAGTGAAACCGGTCTGACATGTTTGTGCTGTGGTAAGACTCTTCAGAGGGCAACACATCCAAACTTTGCAGACACGAATTAGCAGCTCCAATGTTTTCCTGCCTGTGACGCCCAAGTAAAAACAAACAGTTTTGGCTTTGCTTTAAGAATCTGAAAAGAGGCTCTGGCAGCACACATCTGTAAGCACTTAAAACTAAAGGACACGGAGAACGCTTTAATAGAGCCATGTCGGAGGGGCTTTCAGGCACAAGGTGTTCCTGTGTTGCTCTGCGGTCCATCTGTCTCAGCTGATCTGCTCGAGAGGCCGCTGCAGTGCCAGAGAAAACAGCGCGGGTGTGGATTTAGCAAAGAATAAATTTGGACTCGGATGACGCTCCAGGAAGGGCAGTGGGACGCGGCCCTGCGCTCGCTACCTGTTTAAGGGATTATGATATTCATGGCAAATTACTTGAACCCCAATGCAGGCACGTCATTGGTCCCGCAAATAGCTGACTCAAGCCGATTGTAAGTGATTGGAGTCTTTCAAGATGCATTTCCCCGAGTTTGTGAAATCACAAATATCGCGGGAGTACATCTTTCAGCGCAAAGTTAGGTAAACTGGCCCAAACCCTGAAAATTTGAAGAAAAAAAAAAGTTTGGCCTTAAAAACATGTTCTGTTTCATTCATGGATGTTAGAATAACACTGCATATTCAGCTCGTCGTCTTCTCAACACTTTGTCCCCCCTCCACCTGCTGCTGCTGAGATGTGGTGGTGCAGTATACACACCACCTCAGGGTACATGAAATGCCAATGCTGTGTGTCCAGATGTATTTTAAAACACAGTGCGGGACCTTTAAGAGCAGACAGCTGACCGAGTGACTGTGTTGCAGGTATCTGAACCACGTGCGAGCCGCTCTACCCCAGGACACCGCGGGAGGGTACACCACAGCATTGGCGTGTCACCGGGCTTTACAGGACGCCTTCAGTGGACTCTTCTCACTATAGAACCCAGCGGTCTGCTCAAGGGGAAAAAACTAGAATCTGAAAAGGTCTGTATAGTGAAGCAACTCAGTTTTTTGAGTTTTGTGTATAAACGTTTTTTAACCAAATAAATTTCTTGTTAAAAGAAATGCAATGTATTTTATGTCTCGGTGTCTTCTTTCATTTACAAAACTGGCATGACTCAAAATTGGACAGATTCATTGCGTATTTAAAGCTTGTCCTGGTTTGAGGGCTGAGTAGTTTTATGTTTGAACAAATAGTGAAAGAAGAAATAATGAAGCCTCTCAGTTATGCCATCACCTGGGCAGAAATGCTTACCAATAAACAACTTATTGATTGAAAGGAAGATAAAGAAAAGAAATGATTATCAATATTATAATTTTCTCAAATGCACTGACAATACACAAAAGGTAAAAATAGCTAAAAGTAAAAAAAAAAATATTGATTGCATTCCAGATGCAATGTCATCATACTGACGGAGCAGCCTCCTCGCATTTCTGTCTCTTTGCTGCTGGTTCATCTGCAGACTCTGAAAGAAACACATTTTATTATACATAAAATACCCCGAAATGGCAAAAAGCTGTATCCTCCTCACCTGTGACTGGGGGCTCGCCACTGTATAGGACCTCTTTGGGAACAGTGAAGGTCACACACATCATGTCTTTGTTGGGGGCCACATTGCGCACCAAATGCACCGAGCTGCAGTTTTCCAAAGGGAAGCCGATGGTCTCTGAAGCCCTCTGCATCACGTCCCGGGCGGGATCGTCCTCTTTAGAGAAGCCGTAGCAGTGCACTGTGGGTAACTGTGTGTCAGTGGCGGGCTCATGAGGCAGCAGCCCTCTGAAAGCATTCAGGAAGTCTATGGCCAGAGCAGGCAGGTTCATCACCACATGTACAGCTGCCTTCTGTGTGAGCAGTGTGGGCAGCTCCTGTCTCACAGGGCCCTCGATAAACGCTCGGCCGTCCAGGTTGAATGTCCTCACTCTACTCTCCACCTTGTTGAGTTTGCTGTTGTGTTGTAGCCATCGGAATGATTCTGGGTTTAGATCGTTGGCCAAAACTTTGGCACCACAGCGAGCAGCTGGAATGGCAAAAGGTCCCACGCCAGCGAACACGTCAAACACAGTGTCTCCTCGTTTAACCTGCTGCACAATCCTCTGGTGCTCTGTGCTCAGACGAGGGTTCCAGTACACCCGAGAGAAGTCAAACTCGTATGTGACGCCATTCTCTTTGACCTGAAGCAGTTCAGAGTCAATTACTGTATCATTGCCTTTAAATGTAAATCGAATAAGTCAGACTTACTTTAGCCACCATGTTCTCCTCTCCAGCCATAACCTCCATCTTGAAGTATCTATAGGTGGAGTCTATAGTATTTGTTTTGTTGACTACACAGGTCACACCTGGGTTTTTATCCATGATGACCTGACCTTCAAGAGAAAAGGAAGTCAACTTCACTGACCAGTTCAACAATATTGTGCCAATAACATATAAAACATGTACTTAGTGTTTGCATTATTTAATTCTAGTATGTTGTAGCCTCATGTGCACCAAGGTCAGCTTTAGTATTGGACAAATTTACAACCATATGTAGCCTAAATGTCCTGTTTATATTTTCTGCCCAGGTTGAGTGGGCTGAAATTAAATGTAGAGTTTTTTTTATTTTTATTATAGGGTTTTGTGCAGACTACAAACCCATGAATACTGTTTACTGTGCTTCCTCACCAATGAGGTTCCTGTAGGGCAGCTGGTGCTCCCGCAGGTTCATGTGTGCGATGTGACCCACTCTGCTGAAGGCGGAGGTGACGTCCTGTCCCGGGGGCAGCACAGCCTCCAGCACCTCCTCACTCTTCAGGTTGTCATAGCCCAGAGTCAGCTCATACTGCTGCAACTCCGGGGGAACAGAGAAGGACCTCAGCGCCTCCTCCTCTCCCTCACTGAAGCTGCCAGGAGACGTCACTTTGTGCGGGTCCAGTAGAACCAAACGACAGTCACTGCTCTCTCTCTCTGGCACCACACGGGACAGGCCTGGCCGATGGATGATCACGTTCCGCAGGCTCTTCACCACTTTATTCAGCACCTTGACTGGCACTCGTAGAGCTGGAACAATAATGTTCAGTGTGAAAGCCTCTTTATTCAAGGTAGTCATTCCCCGCACCTCTGGAGGAGGGCGGTACAGCTTGGGCTGTGCTTTTGGATCCATACAGGCGGTACACACAGCTGCAGAGAAGAGGCTGCGCTCAGAATTTCTGGGAGTTTGTGTGGACTTTATTGCACTGACGAACAATCTGAAGAGACAACACAAAGCAGTTACAAGTACGAGTTATATGGGAACCGATCAACATGCACTTATTGATCTATTTCAGCCATAAATCCCTGTATTTCAGAGCTTACCTCAGCATTATCCGCTCTCCAGCAGCATGCTTACGCTGACGTCATCAAAAGGGGACGAACACGTTTTGATTGGTCAGAGAATCCAACTCTGATTGGTCATTATTTTCACTGACGTTTCAACTGCGACCAAACAGACTTGTGACAACAACAGCGGAAAAAGTTGACAGGAGATTATGTCGCGTGACAGAAGTATGGGACCATAAAACGGCTGAGTTTTACTCTTTGTGAGGAGTCGCACTTTGTCACAGACTGAACTGACACGTTAAAAATGAGCGACACACTCAGAGACTCCAGCAGCAACGAAGAGGGAAATGAAGAGACACCTTTACTCACCAATGTAAGTATGTTATAATAATCACGCTGGTTTGCATAGATTTATATGAGGGTGCACCATTTCTTTCCTCTTTTTCCATGCATTTGAGCATATGTCAGCAGTTTCAACATCTCCGACTCAGCTCTCTTCATGAAGGCTTCCTTCTATTGCACAATTAACTTGAATTACTTGTACAACAAGTTTTAAAAGGAGCTATTGATAAAATGAAGAGCAAGAAGCCAGAAAGGATGTTATGTTTCCACCAGGTCTGCTCTGCAAATCTAGCATTGATTGGGATTTGTAACCGGTAATTTAGGATATAGGTCTTCAAATCATTCTCTCTAAGCTCAGTGTGTTTCCTTACTGAAGCATTACAGAAATTTAGAGTCAATCCTGGAGCAGTCCACAGGTCAACCCAGCTTGTCCTGTGGTGGAGACCAGAGTAGGGCTCACTCTGTCCAGGATATTCCCCATTAGAATGGTCATGCAGTGCCTGAGTGTGGGCAGCTGTCCCACTGTCAGCCTCTCAAATCCCTCTCCATCCTCTCTTCATTCAGCAGACATACCAGTGCGGTGTATCCATCTACTGGCCAGCACAGTTGTTCTCACTCAGTGGCTGATGTTCTCTAGTAGAAGTGTTTTTATTTCTCCTGCTGTTCTGTGCAGGACCTGGTGAGCCGGAGCAGAGGAGCTTCCTTCGCCTCTTCTGTTTTTAACCTGATGAATGCCATCATGGGCAGTGGCATTCTGGGCCTGGCTTATGCAATGGCCAACACAGGCATTGTTGGGTTTTGGTATGAGAGAAGTGTTGAGCTGCTGACAGCTTCTTACGTCTATTTTTGACTCTGACTTTCTGTTAACCCTCTGACGTTTTGTGTTCCACAGTTTACTGTTGGTGTTAGTATCAGCTCTGGCAGCCTACTCAGTGCACCTTCTACTCAAGCTCTGTGACCAAACAGGTGATACTTGCTGTAACTGTCACCATATTTCAATAAAATGATTAGGGTCTGTAAATTAAAAAAAAAGACCACAATGACTGATCAGTTGACTCTAATCAAACAAGCACAATTTGTGACTAATTTACTGCTTGTATTTACTTCATTACACTGTTAATCACTTCCTGTGTTTCAGATATAATGAATGAGTGCTGTGATCTAATCAGCTGATAGAAACCTCCATTGTAGATGGACATTGATAAGGCCTTTAATAAAATCAGGTTAAAGAGTATAACTTTTGAATGATCTTTCCTCACAGGTATTAATTCATATGAAAGTCTTGGAGAGCGGGCTCTTCACAAACCTGGGAAGGTATGAACCATTGTTCTCTCATGTTATACTGACCAGACTCCTGTACATACTGTATGTAATACAGTATTATTAATTTGCAGGTCCTGGTTGGAGGTGCTATTCTGATCCAAAACATTGGAGGTGAGTCATATAGTTTTTCAAACTTATCAGTGTTCTCCCTTTGAACACACAGTAGTTATAGAATTTTTTTAAATATTATTTTTCCATAGTTTATTATTTATCATTATTACAAGTCCATGTTTCATGTTGCGCGAGTACACCAAAGACAATTCCATCTGTGAAATTGACAATGGCAATAAATTCTATTCCAATTCTGATTCTGATGATGATTCTGATTTCATAAGCATTCTCTTTGCCCAGAGTGACTCCTTTTTCTTTGTAAATCAGTTGACACTCTGCTCCTCTGTGTCACTCTCCCGTCCTGTTTCTCTCCTCTGTTCTGCTCCGTCCTTTGTACAGTATTTAATTTGTTCGTTCCTCCTGGCATTGGGTTGTGAATAGAAGAGGCACCATTGTAGCCTGTTTCTGTCTGCACCTGGGCCCCTTATAATTGACGGCAATTAGGAATGCTCTGAGTAAACATTCATTTGCACTGCCCAAGGCTGATCTGACCTCAATTAGACAGCAGCCCATGGCTCTCATAGGTAGCTCCTGGTAAAATCCATGTGCGTCTCTGACTGTGTACTGCTGAGCACAGCTGTCACTTTCTACAGAAATGTTGAGATGAAATATTTTCTTCTTTTCTCTTCACTTAAGGCTTTTTAAGATGCATTTTGTAAGTATAGCCCCTACAGTAATTGCAATGACGGTGTTGCTTTCTGTAACTAACTGCATGCTTCTACGTCAGTGTGATGCTTGCCTCATATGAACAGCTGACTATAAATGTGTTTATATTTTTCTTTTAAAGTTTATCTAATTTGCCCAAAGTGTAGTTACTATTTTTCAAAGCCATTGGTCATTTTGCTGCAGGGGTGGCCCTCTGTCTGTGTGGGCTGTAGAGTTTGGGAGGAATTCTCTTGCATAAACAAATACAGGATCTAGGGGATTATTGCAAATGCTTATTTAAGGGGCGAATGCAGGTCCTGCCTCGGGGCACTGAGGTCCAGACTAACTCATAGGGTTAACTCAGGCTTCCTCAATCTAAATCCCTCCACATTATCTGCAGATAGGAGTGGCCACAGCACTGCTCAATCCGTTCTTTGTGCTGCTTTTCCACAGCTTACAACTTTTGTTTTTGTCCGTGCAATGTGACTGTAGAGTAGTGACTCTTCCCTGATTGGTTAACTCGGAGCCGTAGTAGGAGGGAGTAGTGTTGTAACATTCATGATGAAATTGAATCTTTTGAATGGCTATTTAACATGATTTTTGTTTTAATTGTTCATGCAATTGTATACAAATGTACAGCAGTGTTAATTTCAGCAACTAAAATATTTTGTCATATATGCTGCCCTGCCAAAAAAAAACATAACAGAAGTCACATGCACATTTGAGCGCCTTTAGCTTTGATGACAGCCCACATTCGCTCTGGCATTGTTTCAATTAGCTCCTACAATGTCCAGTGTTGTCTGTTTTATTCATTTTAATTGTGGCATATGTTTTTTTTATTTTCACGTATATATTTCATAATGTGATAAATCGATCAAAAACCTCTCCAAGTCCCGTCACTGGTGTGGGGTGTGTCGCGGCGGCAGGAGGGGTCCTGGGGTTACTAATATCCTGTGTAGTTGTGAGGTGGAGTGGTTCAGGAACCTGGATTAGCGTCACAGATCATTATTGTTAGCATTCCTGCCTCACACTTCCCCAACAGCTGGAACATCTGCAGAGCGTCTGCATACAGGGCTTTGCTGCACATCTGCTTGAGCCTGCTCCACCCTCCTGCATTAACTGGGAGACCCTCCACCCCTGAGCTAAACCTAATTACTCACAACACTTTAGCGCTCTGTGAATTTAATTTGGCCCCATGTTTGTCAGACAGAATAAGGACCGTCTGGAAATATGATCCAAATTGTTTGACTAATAACAAGTTCTCTAATTTCTTTTTCACGAACAGTTTGTATGTGTTGTGCTTTTTTATTTGAAGCAAAAGCAAATGTTGTTTCCAGACGAATAGAAGAGAATAGAAATTACAGTATAATATATTATGAAGATTGAACAGATGCATGTTTGGCCTGTGTTTTTTTCTGTGTAATAAAATGTTGTTGTTTTTCTGCAGCCATGTCATCTTATTTGTTCATTTTGAAGTCAGAGCTTCCTGCAGCCATTAATGGTTTCCTAAATGCTGAAGACACAGGGTGAGTTCTTACAGCGCTGCAGTTCCATGTGTTGTTTGATTGCATCAATCCTGGTCCGTGATATTACAGTCAGACCTGCTGACCAGCGCCCAGCCCGGTGCTCAGCCTGTAAGTTAGGCCCATGCTACCAGTCTCTTACACATTAACCCTTGATCACTTTATTATTAGCCTCAATAGAGAAAGGACTAGTTCAATCATGACATGTCTGAATGTACAGCTGCGTTAGATTAGTGTTCAGTCCAAATCTCTCACACATGTTCTCCCATCAGACTGATACTGCAGCTGATCAGTTATGCCATTGTAATTGCACTCAGTGCTGAGCCGACTAAACACTTGTGTTAATGAGAGCCATCCACAGAACACTGTACAGACCTTCTGTTCCACTTTAAACATGCCAGATGAGCCACAAACAAAAACCTACTTCTTGTTGTGGCTCATCAGGCATGTGCTGTAACTAATCAGTGGTCCAGTTGTCTTCCTCATTCAGATAGCTGTGATAAACAGGTCTGACATGAGCAGCACAGCTGCCCAAACTGCAGCAGTTGCTTAAGAGCAGCCCCACCATAGATGCAAATATCCACCAAAAGACACACAAATGGCTGACATTTTAATTCATGATCACATGAATAATACTACAGTATTAGTTATACAGTGCGTCTCCAAATAATAATGGCTTCTGCTGGAGCAAAGTTATTTTTATGCCTCCTTCTTTTTTCCAGAACTGCTTGGTATGAAGACGGACGCATTCTCCTCACAATAATAACGCTCTGTGTTGTCTTGCCTTTGGCGATTCTGCCTCGAGTTGGTAAGACATTTGTTATTGTGTTTATGTATCTGACACTAATGGATTTTTAATTTGTATGATGTTTTTCAACCCTCAGGCTTTCTGGGCTACACCAGTGGCCTAGCGTTTCTCTTCATGCTGTACTTCACTGTGGTGGTGAGTGTGGAGCATTTGAACTATACACTGTTTGCAGTGTATAGTTAATCTGTTTGCAACTCTGTTGTGGCTGACTGTTTTGTCCTAAAGGTTGTCATGAAGAAGTGGACAATCCCTTGCCCTTTGCCCAAAAACATCACAGCTTTATCAGGAGCCTTCCAGGTAAGAGGAACACAGAAAACTGCATCAATCAATTACTTTTAAGAATGTCCAAACTCTCTATATTATTACATTAACATTTTTTGTGCTGTCAAAAAGTTTGTTAGTATTTACATTCATCTACTCCGTAAGTTTACCCCATGAGGTTGCATTCACGATTCAGACTTCACATTTCAGTAGGAGGTCAGGTGCCAATACAATTCTATGGGAGAGAACAGATTTTCCAAAAAGAAAATTGACAAAAGTTATACATGGTCTATACATTGGATTCACAAACCTGCCATATTCTTTTGGCTGAATGTCCTTTCGACTGGCCAATGCCATGCACATGATTTTCAATATTCTCACCACCTTTGGCCACCTTTCATGAGAAAATAATTGGAACTTGGTTCATATGTGCTGACAAAGAAGACATTGAACTTTGTGACTAGAAAAGTGCATTTTCACAGTTACCATAGTTACCACCATAGAATTTACAGCTGCCCTCCTCAATTTTAAAATGTCGTGATATCACGTGAATGCAACCTATTACCAGAAATTCAACTTCTGATTGGCTTAGCCCTGTTGGAAGTAAGTTCATGTGCTCATGTCCAACCTGGAAGTAACTCTGACCTTCGGGGTTCAAAAGAGCATGAAACAACTTCCCCGAATAAACCTGGCGCGTCACCTCCTCCCTCCTCTAACCAGCGTCTTCTTGTCCCGTCAGGTATCAAATTCTTCCAACTCCGAGTGCACAGCCAGGCTCTTTATCGTCAACAGTAAGGTACGTTGTGAGCGCTGCACATATGGGTCCTGTGATAGTGACAAGCTGTGGGAAGTGTGTCTGCTGTTCTGTGGTTTTCTGACTCTAGTCGACAAGACCGCTCTTTATTGGGGAAACCGTAGACCCCGAGATCAGGCCGCCACATGTTTACGACACAAATCCAGATCATACGTGACTGCGTAGAGCATGTTAGAACCTTGTGTCTTTGTTTTACAGAGTGCCTATGCCATACCCACGATGGCCTTCTCCTTCCTGTGCCACACTGCTGTCCTGCCCATCTACTGTGAGCTGGACCGGTGAGAGATTAAGCTTCTTTATAGTTACATTTCCCTGTATAACTAATGTGTTTCAGGCCCAGTAAAGTGAGGATGCAGAGGGTCACCAACATCAGCATCAGCCTTAGCTTCGTTCTCTACCTGGTCTCGGCCCTGTTTGGCTACCTCACCTTCTATGGTAGGATGGTAGGACACGCTGGCACAGAAAACACCTATTGTGGGGAATGTCTCTGTAATTACTGGGTCTATCAACGTTAAACAAAAACTGGCATAAAGGTCAACGTCCTCCCTGTCACATGGCTTTCGGTGAAGCTGTTTTCTCACAATATTGTCCAATTGTGTTGTGTTTAAAACTAATTGTTGTCTGTTTTTGGACCTAGCGTCTCATATTTACAGTATATTGATTTATTGTTTGGTTTGGTTTGTTGGCACCTCCACTCCATCTAACAATTTGGCATCTCTTTGTTACTAATTTACAAAAAATAACCCAACCGAGTGTCGGAACCCCCACCTTCATGTTTCATTCACTCCTCTACAAATATAGGAGACGTAGTGGCTGGTCCTTACTTCTTGAGAAAGGCTTTATTGGAAGAAACCAGCAATTTGTTTTAAAAGACTTTATATGCATTAGCCCAGTAAAATAAAGGCGTTTTAGGAAATGGAAATAGATAATTAATGTTGTGTGAGGAGTGCCTTGGTTCTTTTTTTTTCTCTTGAATTTCTGTCCCCCAACACTAAAGAGCGCCTTCCCCAAAAAGCTACTTTTTGTGGTACTGACTTCCCAAGCACGTTGTTTCGAGTTTCCCCCCACTTTCATGTATTTCAAAAGAAAGTTGTTTCAATTATTATATATATATATATTTTTTTATTTGTATGAATGTTTTGTAGGATGATATTTGCATAAAGTGCGGGTTTTTCAAGATACTAAAGGTTGAGTAGTGAAATAAAATGTTCAAATCGGAGGCAAATGAGAATGAGTCAGGATGTTGGAGTGGTCTTTTGCGGTCAGGAGAAACTATCTCCTGCTCATGTTGTTTTCCTCCTCTGCCTCTCCAGCGCACGTTGACTCAGAGCTGCTGCAGGGCTATGACGTCTATTTGCCGTGGGATGTGTTGGTGATGACTGTGCGCCTGGCCATCCTGCTCTCCGTGCTCCTCACTGTACCACTCATCCACTTTCCTGTAAGCGCATACCTCACAACGGGACGAATCCCGAACCTCTTAATTAATCATTGTTATGGTGCAGTTTGATGCTAAAATAGTTCAACTCTTCAATTTGTATTGCTTCAGTTTTCTCTTTCTTTTGGCATAAACATACAGACAGACCCTATACAAGCGTTTTTGAACCTTGTAGATGCAGAATTCAGATAGAAGAAGGTGGAAGAATATGTAATGACAGCTCTTCTGAACCTGCTGTACATCCACCAGACTCCGGCGGGCATTTTGTGTTGATTTCCACTTTTTGTTAAGAAAGTATGTCTTTTTAGGCCCGTAAAGCAGCCATTCTCCTTCTGTTCGGAGCACGTCCTTTCTCCTGGCTCATCCACTGCCTGGCCACTGTGCTTATCCTGGCCGTAGTCTTGATCTTGGCCATCTTTGTTCCGGACATCAGAAACGTCTTTGGAGTTGTTGGTATGCCCTCTTTCATGTGTAATTCATATCACGGGGTGTCATATGACCAGTGCACATGAGCTAGACCTGTATCGATCCCCGTTCATTGATCGCAGCATGTGCTAATGTATTATTGATGTCACGTGTAGTTTATGAGTACTTCCTGTTTGGTCTAGGCTCCACCACCTCCAGCTGCCTCTTGTTTGTTTTCCCCGGCCTTTTCTACCTCAGGATCAGCAGCCAGCGCTTCAGGTCTTTGGATTATGTCGGGGTAAGAACAATGTCATTCAATTTGGCTGTACTGTAAACCATAACAGGCTGAGGTACTGTTTATGTGCACTTTACTCTGCGTAAAGTATTTCTCCTATTTCGAAACATGCTTAGGAAATATGTGGATGCACAGTATATTAACTAGTATTTCAACTAGATATTTGGTCTTGTTATCATGGGTTTAAAATGACCCCTCGCTTTACAGTTTTGTGCATTATTCTTTTTTTAACTTCATTCTCAGTGATAGTAAGCTACTATTGTAGCCACAGCTGCCCTGGGGTACACTGCTGTAAGGGAGGCTGCCAATCTGTGCTATCAGCCTCTCCGACCACCACCAACCACTCACTCTGTCTTCCATCCTGGTTTAGACCTGGTTTAGTCCTAGTTTAGCTAATATTAGCTCCCAAGAGTCTTTATTACGTACGCCACAGTGGCGTTTTGGGATTTTGGCCCTTCTTCAGACATAACGGATGTGCGTGTTTTTTTGGTGTTTAGTCCTGGTTTAGACCTGGTTTAATGAATTTCTCCATTGTGAGTTTTATCTTATCGTATCTTATCTTTGTTTAGACCTGGTTTAGTCCTGTTTTAGACCTGGTTTAGTCCTGGTTTAGACCTGGTTTAGTCATGTTTTAGACCTGGTTTAGTCCTGTTTAGACCTGGTTTAGTCATGTTTTAGACCTAGTTTACTCCTGCTTTAATCCTGGTTTAGACCTGGTTTAGTCCTGGTTTAGACCTGGTTTATTCCTGATTTAGACCTGGCTTAGACCTGGTTTTGTCCTGGTTTAATCCTAGTTTAGTCTTAGTCCTAGGTCCCAGGTCGACCTGGTTTAGTCCTAGTTTAGTTTAGACCTACCTGGTGTAG
>OMNZ01057970.1:14278-27512 GCA_900303255.1 Lesueurigobius sanzi | reverse complement strand
ATCTGTTTATCTGAGATTTTCCTTGGTCTGCCACTTCGGGCCTTAAGTAGAACTGTGCCTGTGGTCTTCCAATTCCTCACAATGTTCCTCACAGTTGAAACTGAGAGCTTAAATCTCTGAGATAGCTTTCTATATCCTTCCCCTAAACCATGATGTTGAACAATCATTGTTTTCAGGTAATTTGAGAGTTGTTTTGAGGCTCCCATGTTGTCACTCTTCAGAGAAGATACAAAGAGGAGAAACACTTACAATTGGGCTCCTTAAATACACTTTCTCATGATTAGACTCACCTGTGTATGGAGGTCAAGGGTCACTGAGGTTACCAAACCAATTTTGAGTTCCAATAATTAGTGCTAAAGGTATTAAAATCAATAAAATGCAAGGGTGCCTAAATTTATGCACATGCCTAATTTTGTTTAAATAATTCTCGCACACTTTCTGTAAATCATATAAACTTTATTTCACTTCTCAAATATCTCTGTGTTTGTCTCCTATATGATATATTTAACTAGAATTTTTTATCCAAACAACCAATGATTTATAAAGGAAAATCATGAAAATTTACAGGGGTGCCCAAACCTTTTCATACCACTTGTAACTATAAGGCATGCATAAAGATGTCAATCTAATTAAAAAATGACTTTAATTTTGTCTTTATACTGTACTATATTTACATAAATGTGTGTAAGTGTATTGCATATGTATGTACAGTATGTATACTGTATATATAAATGTGACTTATCAAGCACATGTAGTTCAGTAGTACAGTACAGTATATATTTCTTAGTGATCGGTTCTTCCCACCTTCTTGTTAAACTCCATGGCTTTATGTGCGCGGTTGTCCCTGATGCTGTCTCCACTCTGGGACACCACCCTCATGCTGCTGCTCAGCCTCTTTGGCCGCCTGGTCATACTGAGCACACCCAGACGAAGCGGCCGGCCCTGGGCAGCTTTGATCATGGCCGCCGCAGTCTCATGATGTTTCACTGGTATACCGTTGACCTCAAGGACATAATCTCCAGATTTGAGACCACTGAGGCCAGCTGGACCCGAGGGTGCACACTCTTCTACCATCAGAGGGCTGTCTCCCACAATAGTGAAGCCGAAACGACCATCAGGCCCAGGAGTGATGTCAACCTGAGAATGAGACAGGAGAGAATGTCATGTTTTTGTTGTTTTTAATCACATTTTTCTGTCCATTAAAAATATTCTTAATCAAATAACCAAATCTTGGTGCTTTGACTGAAAATCAAACTTGACTTTTTCATATTTACCAAGTAAAGAATAGTATATATTGGTCAAATTCAAAGAGTCAGTATGCAGGCGCAGACAGACTGTCCCACAAATCCTGCATTTCAATTTAACTTTGGGCTGAAAACATGAGAAGCTCTGGAAAAGCTGTTGATAACATTCACTGCCTCATCATTCTTTCAATTGTGTTGTTTCTCGTCATACTTGTTTAATCCTCGACACAACTCCGATACTGGGTGGGACGGTCTTCAGTGTTTGAGCCAGAGCGATGAGCGCTGGTGTGCTCAGGTTGGTCACATCCTGTCCCTCTATGTCCACCACCTGGTCTCCTGGCTGCAGTCCTGCCAGGTACGCACTGCTGCCCTCCACCACAGATAAGATGTAACTGGGCCCGATGCCGCCCAGTCGGAAACCAAACGCTTCAGGCCAGTTCTGATTGGTGGCTGGGAGACCCAGAACTGAGGCAGGAAAAAGTTAGAACATTAGATTTTTGCGCATTTAGGGCAATCTGATCATTCAAAACTAGGTTGCAAGTAAAATTGAGGTCACACAGTAGTATACAGGTTTAAAATAGAATGTCTCAATATTAGGACAGTAAAAAAAAGAATATATTGTAAAAGGATTATGAAAACAATCTTCCAGTATAATAAGATATCCATACAAAGGGAAATATGTAATCTAGAACAGAAACTAGCTCATTCTTTGACCTTCTGGTCTTCCTCTGCTCACTGACCTCATTTCTGTGAAGCCAAGATATTCTTCATTTCTTCTAAAGTAAATACAACATAAGAATTTCAAAGGCAAATAGAGGTCATTAATTTAAATTATTTGAACAAGATGTTAAAAATACATATACATATAAACGACAGCAAATTCAGAAGTGGAAGTGTCATAACAGCTTCTTTAGAAAAAAAAAATGAGCGCAAATACTAAATATTAAAGACTTTACCCATCAAACCAAATGCGATGCAGCTTTATCAAACTAAAGGGAGGTTGAAAAAAAAAAAAAAATGTTCCAGATTAATTTAAATTTATCTGTATGACTAAGCTCAACCTCATAAAACAAGCCTTAATAATGGACTTACAAAAATCCTTGGAAGCACTCCGGGTCCCAGACTTGACGCTCTGGCGCAGGGAGAAGCGGCCCTTTCTGCTCAGGAAGCGTCTCATCCTCGCCCGGCTTGCGGCAGGGCACGTTCCAGCCAGCCTTCCTTCCTTCCCCCCAGCGTGGGGGTCACCGCAGCCTCAGTGCCCTGGGACACTCGTGCTGCTCCTCCTCAGCTGGTTCAGTCCCCAATCTCCTTTGTCCTACTAGTCACAGAAACTTCAACCTAAAGGTTACATTTGCAAATGATGTGGCCCAGTTTGATCAAAAACCCAGAGACAAAAAGATGAACAGGACAAGGCCTATGGACAGGTAGGAGAAACAGAAAGTCTTGCTCTCCATCCCGGCCCAGGCAGTCCACTCTCCACCCAACCCTGTGACTTAATGATCACAAATCTGGGACACGCTTACTCGGTCCTGAAACGGTTTGTTCGCAAGAAAAGGTACAGCAAAGCCCCATTTTTCTATAAATACCGTCCCCTCTCTCTCTTTCAGTTGCTTGTGCGGATGGGACCCTCTCAGAGGGCTGAGGAGTGACCCAGAAACTGGATGTACCAGCCAGGGACACTTCTCTGATTATAGAGCCTATGTTAACCTCAGCTTTGGACCAAAAAGAAAGATTGTGATATATTCAATGTTACAGTGGTGCAACAAAGTACATTACAGTAGCAAGTTTCTAATTGATTGTTAACGTAAAGATCAAGATTTTATGAGGTACAGTACCTGCTTAATGAAGTTGAGGTGCTGCAATGAAAAAACTGCATGGCAGTTGATCTTTCCTCTGAATGGCAACAAAAGAGATTTTCAAGAGATGTGACAAGATAAAAAAAAAAATGAATTGTATCATTCATTCATACCGCTTTAATGAGTTTGGGTTTGTGGGGCTGGGAGTCTGCCTTTGTTTGTTCATGCTTGATCTCAAAAAACACTCAAAGTATATTAACTATTCTCATCTTTGAGCATAACAAATATAAACAAGTCATCATTACAGGTTAAAAAGTGAAGCAACAAACGTCATTTTATTCTCATCTTGAATAATACTGACACAATAATGAAATTGTGGGATTACATCCATTAAAGTTTAAGAGACCTGCCTGTCAAATGAGTTACGGAGGGACAAAACTATTCTCCCCATAGAATATTCAACATGTGTAATGAGGAAAGTTGGTTATTAAGCATTTAATCATTGGTGATTGCATAAACATGGCTGTAAATGTTTATTTAAAATGTAAAAAAAAACAGTTCAATGACTGAAGTTATCGGTCAAATCAGTTTCAGACAACAACAGTCTGGATCTCAACCTCTGAGGATGTCAGGACGTACTCCTCTTGTTGCTCTTGCTGCTGCACAATCTGAACCCCGTTCTCATCTGGTGTGGTAACCACAGTGACTGTCCCCTCTGGCGTCTCCACTGTGCCAGTGGTTCCAAGTAGCGTGCCATCATTAATAGCAGAGGCCAGAGTCATGGCTACTTGTTCCGTCAGACTCTCAGGGGTAGCAATAGTGATGGTGTCCCCACAGTCGGAGATGGACAGCCCTTCTTCATTGGAGCCCACGTTGCGCACAATGATCTGAGGGCTGCCTGTGCCAGCTCCATGTGACTGGCTCACGATCTGCTGCACGACTTTCATGATGTGGCTACCCATCTGAAAAGCAGCAGATAAAAAGGTGAGTAGAAATCAACCCCAAACCTTTTTATGGGCGATAATGCACTGACCTCACTCTGGCCGTCTTCAATAAGTGTGACCTGTTCGCCTTGAACTTCTTCCTCAGTTTGAGTCTACAACATTAAGTGAAACAGAAAACAAACAAACAAAAAAAAGAGTGCAAGCGCAAATGTTAGAAAAGGGCTACTAACGGTAATAAAAAAAAAGTAACAGGCTGTCAGTTTATTGCAATGGAGTATCTTAAAATTTACATAGCATTGTAATGTTATATTAATACAAGTTCTAATGATGACTTAATACAAGACTATTTCTCTTTTTTAGCAAACATAATACAAAAAAGGTCTTTCATTAAAACATGTCCCACCTTGATAATATACTCCTGCGTGTCTGCTACAACAGAGGAGAACTCCACAAGGACAGCATGAGGGTCTTCTGAGATAATGGCAGCTGTGGCCTGCTGTTCACTAGAATCCTCTTTTTGACAGCCACCTGATTAAGACAAGACTAAATCTTTATTTAAACTGGATGAAAAACATATAGAGAAAGCACATTTTATATCTTATTGACCTTTGGCACGTGTATGTCGGTTGAGGGTCCCATGCTCAGCAAAGCCACGACCACATTTAGGACACTTGTATGGCTTTTCTCCAGTGTGATGACGGATATGCCGCACCAAAGAGCCTTTTTCTCTGAAGCTTCTGGTGCAGTAGTGACAAACATATGGTTTCTCCTCTCCATGGGTCCGCTCGTGCACCTGCAGGGCATTCTATACAAATCCCAGACAGAGATTTCTTAGATTATAACACAGTTGTAATACATTTCCTGTCCCCTTATTATATATACAGTACTATTCTGAGATGTTACATATATGATGATAGAGATATCAATATCGGCAGGACAGTAAATGAGTAAACTACAAATGAATTACCTTGGTCTTGTAAGCCCTGTCACATTTGGAGCATTGGAACGGCCTTTCATCTGAATGTGCCCTCATGTGCTCTCGAACATGACCAATGGTTTTGTAGAGCTTTCCACACTCTCCACACTTGTACCGTCTTTCACTGACATGGACTTCCATGTGCTTTTTAAGTAGCTGACCTGACAAATGCTCCTTCTGGCAAATGGTGCACCTGAACGGCTTATACCCTGTTAGCAAAAAAACAAAAGAGGAGACAATATTTAAGCATTTTATTTATTTATTGTTATTTCTATTTTGAGTAATGCTTACCTAAATGACCCTTGATGTGAAAACGGAGGTAATTAATGCTCTTAAATGTACGTGTGCAATGGGGACATTTATGTACCTCTGAATTGGAATCATCACAGTCTCCATCGTCAGTCTCCTGTTGCAAATAAAAATAAAATAAAAGAACATTTCCCCATATACAATTCCACCAGAGCACAATCCAGAGTCTTACTTCAACATCCATTTCGACATTTTCAAGTTCATCTTTGACATGGATTTCAGTGATGTTTTCTGCCGTTTCAGGGCAGACCGAGATCACGTTGGTGATCTCAGGCTCCTGTGAAGTTCCTTCAACCACAGTTTCTTCTGTTTCCAGCGCAATCCCAGAGTTCATAATTGCCTGACAGATGAGGCTGTCACCTGCTGCCGCTAAGGCCTCTGCCTGCTCAACCACAACCTTGACACACACACATAAAGGATGAACATTATAGAAGACGGCAACGGTTGAATCCACTAGCATGTATGTTATTGACCTGTTGCTCTTGAGTTGTTTGATCTACTGCCATAGTAAAGTGGACTTGGTGGAGGACTTCCTGGGATCCCATGTCAACCACATTAACCACAGCAGTCTGCGTCCCTAAGTTCACATCTTCACCTGGGTCCTGTTGCACTACAATAACTTCTTGTGGTACAGCTGTTGACTTATGGTCAGTTTCAACTCCTGAGTAGATTAGAGATTTTTTTTTTAAATCACTATATGCAATAAACATCTGCACAAATATGGACCCCACAATAGATAGATGACATCACACAATCATACCTTTCCGTGCTCCATCTTTGCTGACAAGTATCTCCTTGTATTGAACAAAGCGGATCTTTTCAGTGCATGGAGTAAGCGATTTGAGGTGTCTCGTAAGAGCCCCTGATTCTCTAAAGGACTGACCACACAGGGTACACCGATAGGGTCGTTCATCTAAAACAAAAGAAAGCAAGGACCATTTAAAATGTATTTTGTATCAACAATAAATTATTATTATTCTTTCTTTACCCGTGTGACGCCGATTGTGTCGAATCAAGGAACCCTTAGTTCTAAAAGATGTGTTGCATAATTCACATTTAAAGTTTTTCTCATCTGTGTGTGTTTTCAAATGAGTTCTTAAAATGTTGGCCTGCCAATATAGAACAAGAAAAGGTTAATATGCATTGAAGTAGTGTAGATTCAAACAAATTGCTGGAGTCAATAACTTACCGTTTTGAATGTCTTCTCACATAGATGACATGGATATCGACCTTCAGTGTTCAATTTGAAATCATTTTTTTCATTCTCAGCTGCGCTATCAGAGAGATCCCGGTCTGACAGTCCATGGGAATGGACTGTGGCTTCATGTGAAGCACTTTTCTTTCTGCGCCTTCGACCCAAACACTGGTCATCTGTTTGAAGAAGAAAGAAAGGCTCAGCAAATAGGGTAAAAAATAAGACTTATTTATTTACAAGGATTCATATTTGACGTACATTCTGTTATTTTCACGTCTGATTGATCATTATATTCAGCAACCTGTAAAGGATTTAAATGTAAAAGTTTAATAGATAAATGACATTAATGATATAGTACACAGGCATATATAATTTGTAATTACTTCTTGGTGGCTGGTGTCCTTCTTGCAGGTTTTGTGCAGCTTGTGCTGAATGAAAGCATCCAACGTGGAAAACTCTGCTTGACAGCGACCACATTTGTGCACATCTTCATCTGTATGGCCAAAACACAAAGATTGAAGACAATCAAAGCTTTACTTAGGTTCATGATGTTTCACTTAAGCAACTGAAATGAAGCATTAGCTTGTTTTGCTAATGGCAGCTAGCTTAGCTGTCGGGTGTGCAATGACGAGGAGGTATGTTGTTGCAGGCCAAAAGCACAAAAATGGTGATAAAGTCTGCTTATTTAAGAAAATAACTGACCCTCATCTCCCAGACTGGAGTGAATGGTGATTGTCTCATTGCCGTCGCTCGTTTGCTCTGTCTCTGCTTCTGCCGTATTATCATTTTTTACACTCATGCCGTTCAGCTCTGTCGCAACACCGCTACTAAGGGAACATGGCGGATTTACGACCACGTAGTCATAACAACATTCAGCCTCGTTTTTTGAGTAACTAGCTTTAAGGACTTTTCTGTTTAAAAATGCTACATATTTTCTGTTTAACACTGTTACAAAGCCAGATTTAGTTATATCAAATTAATAGAATACAATGTAATATTATGAAAGCAGTACTGCAGTGTGCCATAACAAACAGCAGTAGGTGCTAACTATCCCATTGGGAGACAGTGTGACTGAGAAAATAACTAAAGAAGTGTAGTAGTAACGATGGCGTCCGGCTTCAGCGGTGTGTTGCAGCTGACCGACCTGGATGATTTCATCACACCGTCCCAGGTACTCAATGTTTTGAAGAATTATCTTAAATTAAGTAATGGTGGAGCCGTGTCTTCATGGTTGGAACAGTGTAAGAACGACTGTTCACCAGCCATCATCAGGCGTGGGGTTTGTTTTGGCGTTATTTGTTTCGGACAGTCATTGTGACTATGCAGAAAATGTCTTGTGATGTGGACACAAAAATGTACCTACTCGTAACGTACTAAATTAATGAATACATTGTTTTATATAGAATCAACCAATGACGTTATGCTACACAATAGAACCATGTTACTATTTTCTGTGATCTCTTTCATCTCAAGGATGGCGTAGTTTTTGGGACAGACATAATCTTTTAAGACAGCAGATCTGTGTGATGGGTGATCACTGACATTGTATTTATTTATTTATTTGATTTAATTACATGGATCCAAAAGGTTTTACAAAACACCTAGGCTGGCGTTTTTACAAAAATAGATTAAAGTGAAAAGTAAAGAAATAGCGTAGATGACATCTGAGGTCAGCAGCACTTCTAAAACTTTAAAGCATCAAGATTTTTTACAGCTCTGGGGTTGGAAGAGGACTGTATTCATTATTTATATTGCATCAGTTCAAGCAAGTAGAGTTTAAAAAGGCTTAGGGGCTGTTTTTAGTTTTGTTTTTTGTATTTTTTTTTAGCAGAAAATGTACTTTTATGAAATGCATCAGATAATAATATTCCTTTCTGAGCTGCACGCATTGAAAAACAAAAAAGCACATCTATTACTGTTGATCTATGAAGTGTCACATGAGTTGCATCACAGCAAAAGCACATTAGGCCAGTAATGTTATGAAATTGAATGAGTTTTATCTTTTTTCGTTCAAAGTGAACAATAATAACTTTATTTTACTTTTTCACAGGCTTGTGTCAAACCTGTAAAACTAGAAAAGAAGCCAGGAAAATCTCTTGCCAAAATACAAATAGAGGACGATGGCAGTTACATCCAAGTTAATCAGGTTTGTGAGTAGTTGCCTCAGTGGGGAAATTGTATTTAGTAGTACAATGCACACTTATTAATACTTTACTATAGGTTCTAATGCTCTGTTTTGTTGTAGGATGGTGGGAAACGGAAACTAGAGAGGGCCAAAATAACGCTCAATGACTGTCTGGCTTGCAGTGGCTGCATCACATCAGCCGAGAGTGTTCTTATCACACAGCAGAGTCATGAGGAGCTTTTCAAAGTGCTGCGCAATAATAAGGTACAGTATGTGCAAAGGTGAAATTGTCGAAATATTAGTATTAGTCAATTTGATCTAAATATACTTGGTTATTTTTGATTATACAGACGAATGAAAAAGAGCAGAAGGTAGTTGTGGTGTCTCTGTCACCTCAGTCGAGAGCATCACTTGCTGCGCACTATGACCTCAGCAGTACCGAAACTGGAAGGCGACTTACGACTTTCCTAAAAGGCCTAGGTAATGTCTTATTTTTTGTCAGAGAACACAAATCTGTCTTCTTACAACAATAATCTATGTGCCACAGGGGTACACCATGTTTTTGACACCAACTTTAGTCGGACGTTTAGTCTCTTGGAGAGCCAGAAAGAATTTTTGGACCGCTTTCAAAAAAAGGAACAGGATCGCGGAGCACTACCCATGCTGACCTCCGCCTGTCCTGGTATAGCTACTTTCATTGCTAACAGTTTCTTATGTAAAATATTTGTATTATGATTCTGTAGTTTTTATTATTATTTTTAGGGTGGATTTGTTATGCTGAAAAGACACATGGGGAATTTATACTTCCGTACATTAGCTCCACCCGTTCTCCTCAGCAGATGATGGGATCACTTGTTAAAGGTTATTTTGCCGAACAACAGGTATTGACTGTAATCTGAAATATTATATGCAACCAGTCTTTTTAGAATTTATTTATTCTGTATGTTCTGTATTAGGGGCTAAGTCCTCAGCAGATTTACCATGTGACGGTTATGCCATGCTTTGACAAGAAACTTGAGGCATCAAGGTCTGAATTTTACTTGACAAACAATGAGACCCGAGAAGTTGATTGTGTTATTACTTCAGGTGACTGGTCCTTTTTTCAAAAAAATTCTAAATTCAATGTGTGTAAGCTAAATTTTAAAATTTGTATTGTTCCTTTATAGGTGAGGTTCTGAAAATGCTAGAGGAGGAAAATGTAAGTCTCACTGATGTGACACCAACGCACCTTGACACTCTGTAAGTTTGTTTACAAATTAACATTTATTTCGTGAAGGCAATTTTGAAACATATTTTTTCTGCCATGTTTGCGCAGATTCACTAATGTGAGTGATAATGAGTACTTGAGTCATGCGGGTAGCAGCTCAGGCGGTTACCTCCATCATGTTTTTATTAATGCTGCCAAGCAGTTGTTTGGAGAAGAAATTAAGGAGCTCAAATACAAGACGCTCAAGTCAGTCTAAGAGAATAAACATTTTCATTAATAAATTAATATTGAAAATAATAATCACTTTTTTCAAACAGAAATAAAGACTTCCAGGAGGTAACTTTGGAAAGAAATGGTGTGGTTGTCTTGTCCTTTGCTGCAGCATATGGATTTCGCAATATTCAAAATCTGGTCCAAAAACTCAAAAGAGGAAAGTCGCCTTATCATTTCGTTGAAGTCATGGCTTGTCCTTCAGGTGAGGAGTTATACTATGCTTTGAGATTAAAACAATATCCACAGAGAGCCACAAAATAAAAAATTAAGTAAAGTATAATTGAAATGATCTCCTTTTCTTAGGTTGCATTAATGGTGGTGGACAAGTGAAACCTTCGCCAGGTCAAACCCCAAAAGAGCTTCTCAATAAAATGGAGGAGCTGTACAAAGCAGACCTTCCAGCTGTGCCAGAAGAGGACACTCATGTGGCTGAACTATATGAAACATGGCTGCAGAGTGTAGGCACCGATAAAGCTAGAGAACTACTACACACACAGTACCACACAGTGGAGAAGATGACGAATGGGCTCGCTATGAAGTGGTGATCAACTTTAACTGGACCAGCAGTTACCAACCCGTCTAGAAATGGTCAAATTTTACAAGACCAAGCTGTGAGAATGTAACCAACCAACACTTCATATATTATATATTGTATATGAAGCAGGACCCCAGGTAAAATCCTGACTGTGATCATGCACCGTTTATGTGATTTATTTTTTTCACTCAATATATTTCTGTTGTCATATTTATGATAAAAAAAATATATATTTTTGAATAAAGATATTAATTTTAATTGGTCTAGATTTGTTTAATTTACACAAAATGTTTTTTTTTAAGGTTTTAATATTAGAAAATGACGTATAGAAGAAAAACAACCCATCTCAAAGTATAAGATGGTTACATTAAAGGTCTAAAACAAGGTTGCGACAATAACATTTATGTAATGCATGTTCTGAAATCCTCTCTTAAGTAGAAATTGACAGCAGCTTTAATATGGTCCTCATGAACTGAGACCATTAGTGGCACAAGTCATTTAGTGGTTAGAAGTACGAACTATACAGGCTTGTGTCTTGCTTAACCAGTCATACAATCTATATTAGCTTTTTGCATTTAGCAAATTTAAACTGTTGGTCAAGGCCTAAACAGGCCCCACTCCAAAGCCAACATTGCGTGTGGATTCAGCCTTTCCTTTGGCTTTTTAAAATTGTCTTTCTCCTTACGCAGGACCTTCAACACCTCTATGGGATCCGTTTTTCCAGTGAACCTCTGCACCCTCTCCTCTCTGTTGGCAAAATCATTTAAGAACTTTAGTAATGCATTTGGTTGATATAATGTAGTTATAGTAACATTGGAACTTTGCATACGAAAGGCGAAGAAAAGGGTTGTATTCAAATTCATCCATAAGAGTGGATGGCACCGTGGGTTTGTCATCATCATCTCTTGCCTGTTTACAAAAAAATGATATTCATGAGAACAAATACAAATATTTTGCGTAATAACTCCTACATACTCGGGCCCAGCTCAACATTTCTTTGACTTTTTCATTTTCTGGCTCCACTAGCATGGCAAACTTCAAATTCTTTATGGTGTATTCGTGTCCACAAAAGATCTTCTACAACACAATACACAAAAACAAGCACAAAGAGTCAACAGTCAGTGCCTTCATTGTGCTGTGCTGTTCATGAGTCAGTCTCTGGTTGAGTCATCTTACTGTGTCCTGTGGCAGAGCGCCCAGTACTTGGGTGAGGTTATGATACATTTGTTCTGCTGTACCCTCACAGAAACGTCCACATCCACCGATAAACAGTGTATCTCCTAAATAAAAAGTAGTACATTTTTTTTTCTAATAATCGTGTCTGTCATGGTACCTTGTAATACACACCTGTGAACACAGCTGGGGCATCAGTGCACTCATCCTCCCAAACAAAGTAGCACATGTGACCAGAGGTATGGCAAGGGGTGAATAGGCACCTAACATTGATAGAGTTAAACTGCAAAAGTAAAACAAAATATCTAAATCACATATCTCCTTGCACTGATGAAGGTGTATTTCATTGTTACCTTTAGTTCCTGAGCATGAGACACTTTATCTGTGAGACCACCGATGCGGTCATCTCCTCCATACACTTTCAAACCAGGAATCTCCTTGACGAGAACTTCATTTCCTCGTGCATGGTCCCTGGGAAACAGCAGCCAGCAAAAATAGAAAAACATTACTAAATGATCATTTTACAAAAGTAGTCTTCTGTGAAATTGTGTGAGTGATATTTACCAGTGATGGTGTGTAGTGAGAACAGCAGTCAGAGACAAGCCCTCCCGTTTTATAATTTCTAGCAGCTATAGAGACAAATGAATGTTTCACTTAAGTGTAGTATTAAAGGCACTATACCTGATTTTTTAAAATTACAAACAATGAAAGAGGGAGCGAAAATTCAATTGGTAGTTGCGGTCCAAGCACATTCCTAACCTTCTTCACACATTTGTAAAATCCCATTTCTTCACAGAGAAGAGTTTGAGCAAATTTCACAACTAGCAGGGACACTTTTTAGGATTATAGTCACAGAAATGCAAGAAAAGTAGCTTGCAAACTATATTATTCCCATAAATGTCTAAGTTTACAATTAATTTACCAAAGGAGGATGAAACAAATTGAATTCCAGTAATTGGTTAAAAATCAGGTATAGTGCCTTTAATTCAGCTCAAAGTTAACAGGGATGCTGATTGGGTTACTGCACCACTGACTGAATGATGCACATACAGTAACAGTATTATTACGTTGTTATTATTATTATAGTGGCACTGCCCTGACCCGGTGGGGGACAGCTGGATCCACGGCCAGAGCCTGTTTACTCTCCTCCTCGATGACCAGGTACATGTAGTTGTCCTCAAGGATGGAGATCACCTTTACCTTCATGGCACTCACGCATGCGCACAACAGTCCACGACCCTATGGGAAAACATTTGATTGTTTTTCCATTTGACGCATTTAACTTCAAGCCACATTATAAAGGAATTTTTGTTGCAAGACAGACCGAGGCTAAAGCAGTCAAAAGCTGTACATGAACTAACTAAGAATGTTTTACAGTAATAGCTACATAAGAGACAAAAGTTGTAAAACAATAAAAATAAAAAAACATTTACCTTCTGCAGAATGAGTCTATCTCT
>OMNZ01057970.1:0-14258 GCA_900303255.1 Lesueurigobius sanzi | reverse complement strand
ATGAGTCTATCTCTTGGTGTCTACACGCGCGTACATTTCGGCTTCGGCTCTCGATTACGATGTAGGAAGTAACAGCGACACCACTGCATTTAGACCTAGGCATTTTAATCGAACCAGACACATTCAACATTTGAAAAAAATCATCTTTTTAGGCAATATTTTCACAAAGATAACACAAACAAGACTTGGTCAAATCAATAAGAATAGGCTGTTAAGACTGTGCTGTGCAGTGCAGTGTTTTCTTTATTTTTTATTTCATTTTTACATTTAGGCTACTATAAATAGCATAATAATATTTAATGTCCACACATTACTTTTGTTGAATCCAATTTGCATGTTGTACACATAAAGCAAGATTAGTTTTAATTAAAATTAAGCTTAAGCTCATCTATGCAAATGTATTTTACATCATACATATTTTTTTCATTTGTGTATTGACTTTAGTCTTAAGACTTACATAAAATTAAGTTTGTACAGCTATTTATAATATATACATAGGCTTCCACTCTCATTTACAAAACCGAATTTGAAGTTAAATGGATGGATATGATATTTCAAGTAAGAAAAATATAGACTACTAGTGTGTCTAACATCAGGAAATGACCATTCTCTCCAGTAAGCGAGGAGAAATTAATCACACTTTAGGAACACGGAAAGAGTCTTTTTCTTTGCGAAGGCTTCTCATGGTTTCCACTGGACTTGTTTGTTTGACATGATCTTGCACAGTCTGCTCTCTACAGTTATCAAGGAAAAATAAAACATAATTGATAGGGGAAAATAAATGTAAACACAATTTTGTTCTTGCATTATCGACTGTACATACTTGACTCTCATAAAAGGGTTAAAAGTGAATTCATCGGCCAAAGTGGAAGGGATTGTAGGTTCTCCATTGTCACATTTCTCCTGCAGAAAAGATATAAAATACAACAATTAAATGGCTTTACAACAAAAAGCATAGGCAGAGTGTATGAGTATTTAACATACTGTACACCACACACATACCTTTGCCCATGCAAGCTTTTTCTGAATAACTTCATTGTCTGGTTCCACATGGCGTGCAAATTTTAGGTTGTTGACAGTGTATTCATGACCACAGTACACACGCTGGAACAAAGCCGCTTAATCTGTCACTAGTTCTCTGAATACAAAACTCGTATGTTAAAATGTAATTGAAAAGAAAAAAAGTTAAATTACAGTTTCTGGTGGGAGGGATCCAAGAATCTCAATCAATGCTCTGTACATTTGCTCAGCTGTTCCCTCAAAAAATTTACCACAGCCAGCCACAAACAAAGTGTCACCTAAAAAGAGATCATAAATAAATGTAAATTAGTGTCTGCTTGAGATACAATTTTAAAAAGGTTTTTAAGACATACCGGTAAAAACAGCAGGTGGCTCTTTGCTGTCATCTTTGGTCACATAGTAACATACATGACCTGTAGTGTGGCATGGAGTATGAAAACATTTAACATGGAGTGATCCAATCTGAAAAAGAAATTGGCTGGCAACAAAGGGTTTCATTCTCTGCAAGTGGATCTGTGGAAGAGGTTGCATTCACGTGAAATCATAACATTATGAAGTTAAGAGCTGGCGTTCAGCTGGTTTCTGGTTTATATCCTCGTAATTACCATATGAAACAAAAATGGGCACAGAGTTAAAAGTGGATTTGTCAGTGTTGTGTTTTTGACAACACCGTGAATGCCGCCTCTTCATTGTACTGGAATATTTTACTTTGAAACTATGTGAATCCGGAACTTTCTTTGTAATAGCATCAACCCTGTCGTCGGCTCCATAGACCTTGAGACCTGGCATCAACTTCACCATCTTCTCATTGCCACCTGCATGGTCCCTGTAATAAGGTCAAGATAAGACTTTATTAATCTCACAATTGAGAAATTCACTTGTTACAGCAGCTCTTAAGACCACACAGGAGGGTACAATGTGCAATCAAGAAGAACAAGATATATTTGCAAACAGGTAATAATAATGGAATAAATGTCTCATGTACAATGAATAAATATACTCCAAGAAAAGAGGAAGCAAAACATATATCTAGTAAATCAAAATGGAACTAAAATATATATCTTTTTTAAATGTAAAAGTCAGAAGCACAGAGAAAACTATTATAGGTGTTTACAGTCATAGTGGAGGTGATCGTGATGGATAACGTGACATTCATTGCAGGTATTTGTAAACACAGAGGCTATTGCACATAATAACTATACAGTTGAATTGTTGGTCCTAATTTATCATCATTTCTCTCTTTGACCTTTTGCACACTGATAAATAAATAAATAAATACATACATTTTTTAGTAGTATTTTTTAGGTTTTTTTTTTGTTAGTTAAATATATTGTAATATTTAATATAGGGCAGCTTGATTATGACAAAATATAATACAGTAATGGGAATTATTGAAGGAATAATCAAAATCATGATTATTCAAACTACAATTTTGTATGTTTTTTAGTATTTTAGATACTCACAATGCTGGAAGTGATATAATAGATTCTTGGAAAACAAATATTTTGATCCAAATATTGTATAAATATCCATATTTCTAAACTAATGCATACACATATGCAATAGTACTGTGTACTTGTACTCACTACAATAATCATATTTCCTCTCTTTTGTTGCAAACACAAGAGAGAAGGTCCACACAGCTTGCTTAGCTCCCACAAATACATTTAATTAATGTTTACACCAACGTGACGTTTCGGGCGCCTTGGCCCTTCATCAGACATGACATGACTAGACTCTTTTGTAGTAATCACGATGAATTTAAACATTTGATTAATTGCACAGCCCTAAATCAAAGTGACTATTAGTTCATTAATCACTGTCTATGTATGTGATACATCAGGTCTTACCAGTGGTGATGTGTGGTCAAAACTGTTGTAAGCTTGACGCCATGTTTTCTGACAGCTTCCACAACCTGTCAAAACAAAAGAGTGATTTTAAAAACAATTATTAAGCTAAAAATGATTGTGTTTGATTTAATATATTCACATGAGACCTACCTTTATAGGCTCAACAGGGTCAACAATGGCAGCCTCTCTTGAGTCAGTGTCAATGATCAGGTACATGTAGTTGTCAGAAAGTGCTGGGAGAAGTTCAACCTTCATGTTTGCTTGTTCCACCAGAGAGCTTTTCCTGACAGCGGTGTGAAGCAGAGCAGCTGCCTGGGCTTTGGCTTCAAATGGGGCTGGAACAGAATGAATGAACAAATTAATGAATGAATAAAGAAAGGGAGAGAGAAAACCACTTTAGATTGTGAACAAGTTCAAAGGTTGATAAGGTTCACTAAACGCTAACCTCCATCGTAGTACTACAAAAAGCCAACAGGTTTTCTTATCTTACCTTCTCTTCCTAGTTAAATGTCAGAAAATGCCCAAACTTAATCGTATCCTTTCATGTAATTGTTAGCCAGTCTAAATGCTGTCTAAGAATGACTCAGCTATGTAGGCCTCTCGTCTGCTCTCGACAACTCCATGCTATTTGCTGTCAAAAAGGTAAACATGGCATGCGTAGTTACATAAACAACGCGTTAGCTGAGCAAGCTATTCTGAATGCTAAACCATAGATTGGTGCTAATCCCGTTTCAGCAGGCGACATACCGAATTTTAAGGTTGTCACAGCTCCAACCAGAGTGCAGGCACTCCTCACCAGTATCTTCAATAACATTACGGCTACAATATCCCTTTCATATCATTAAAAAACATAGAAGTTTGGTTTTAGTACAGTTCCGCGTCCGCCCACTTTTCAACTCTGACCTCCAAGACTCCACCAATCGCCACCGGGGGTGTGATTCACAAAGATAAGTAAAAAAAAATATTATAACATTATATTTGGACCGTTTTAATTTAACGCGTGAATATAGGGTGGTAATTGTAACAATTGTCTGAATTTACAATAATAATACGTTGTGATTGCGTTGTGATTTAGGTAAGTATTTTGTCTTTTGACGCTTGCCGTAGGTTTCCTAGTTAAAAGATGTGGGAGTGTAGGTCGGTCAAAGTTTGCTTCAACAGGGTCAGACTGCTTTAGTGCGGTATAAACCGACAGTAAGCCACAATGGCAGCCCGTAATATAACTCGATTTTGGGAATGGGGCAGGAAAATAATTTGCGTCGGGAGAAACTACGCAGACCACGCCAAAGAGCTGAAAAATGCAGTTCCTACAGAGCCCGTGCTTTTTCTAAAGCCGCCTTCTGCGTACGTCAGAGAGGGGTCCCCCATCCTGGTTCCACTCTACACCAGCAACCTGCACCATGAGGTGGAACTGGGGGTGGTCATTGGGAAAGGGGGGACGAGCATCCTCCAGTCGGACGCTATGGACCACGTGGCGGGATACGCTCTATGCTTGGACATGACGGCCAGAGACATCCAAGACCAGTGCAAATCCAAGGGTCTTCCCTGGACCATGGCCAAGGCGTTCAACACGTCCTGCCCTGTCAGTGAGTTCATCCCCAAAGAGCGCATTCCTGATCCTTCAAAGGTCAACCTCTGGCTCAAAGTGAACGACCAACTGAGACAGAGCGGCTGCACTTCGCAGATGATCTTCTCCATTCCTTACCTCATCAGTTACATCAGTGATTTCATTACTCTGGAAGAAGGGGACCTTATCCTGACAGGAACACCTAAAGGTGTCTCAGCTGTGCAGGAGCACGACGAGCTTCAGGCAGGGATAGAGGATGTTCTATCCATGACTTTTAAAGTGGACAGACAAGAACTCTGAAGACAATGTGAATGTAACTACAGGCATGTAGATCTGTGTTCATGTTTTGAAATACCATCACTGTCACTTTATGACCAAGAGGTGGCAGCAAAGCCCAAAGTGGGGTCTGGGACCACAGGAGGGTTGCAAGAGCTGAGCTGGGGGTCCCAAGATGATTTCAAGATGTAAATAAAATTAATAGTGTACCTGTATTTAGTATAATTTTTCATGAAAAACTCTATTTGTTAATTGTGGTCAAATAACAAAGCAAACAACGTGAATACATATTTCGAAACCTTGAATGTATTTCGCTTGATATTATCTATATTATTTCGTTTTTAAGATGGGGGTTTGCATGGTATTTTTGGGGACCCCCAGCATGAAAAGGTTGAGCACCCCTGCAATAGATAATCGTAAAAAATAAAATGACTCAAAGCAATAAAATACATTTTTATTTCCAAAACAATTTGTCATATTTTTTTTATTGTTGTTGTGGTCTGGGAGTCTCGATTAAATTTCGCTTGATGAAAATGGACCTATGTTGTAACCAGCAGAAAGTTACTATGCCCAAACACAAAATAAAGTTTATGGAACAAAAGTTATTTCCCTGTAACAAATTGAAGCCACAGTCTCACGAGACAGTTGCATCAGCCTCTATTCCATTTCAATGCTCCCACAGGCCTCTCTATTTTCAGGATCAATCAGAGCCTCCCTCAGCCTGTCCCAAGCTGGTTTGGTGTAACCTGACTCTTGTGTGGCTCATCTCTCTTCACCTGAAGGCACGTTATCTCTGGGATTCACACAGCTCCATACCCTGACCCCAAGGACGCCCTGGGCTTCTAGGTGTCCATCACTGAACCAGGTATGACAGTTCAATTAGATGTGGCAAACCACAGTGGTGGCAGTTTTCTCACACCAATCACCGAGCATGAATGTCCTATTTTTCAATCAAGTGTATTGTCCCATTGGGTTGAGGCTGCTTTAACAACGGCTTCAAAGCTCAACATCAGCTCTGGTTTAGTGATCACCACATAGTAGTATGTTGTCATCGTGGGAAGGTGACACTCTAACGGCAGTGATGTCATTTGAAATCAAAACGCTGAAACTAAGCCAGCCTGAGATAGAGCAGACATCCTTTCATGAACACTGTACATTTTATACCTTCTCTAATCCCCCTTTAGAGTTTCAAACAGGACTTCTGAAAAAAGGCGGACAGAGACGAAGGAAAGTAAGACTTGCTGCGCCTCCTTTGGTGTGTTTTATGCGTTATGTTGCACCCTGACAGCGTTATAGCCTTGGGCTCATCACTGAGTTCAGAGTAGAGAGATCCGTCTTGTTGAAGGTTAATGGGTCAAATCCTCAAGCTTGTTTTGGAGAATTATATTTAACAATGTCAGGAGCCCCCTTGGTTCATCTCAAAGGACTATAAATACATGTTTAGATATTAGCTCATGATACACTGCTAAAAGAAAATACATTAGACCTGGACACTTTTGAAAATGTCCATATAGTGAGTGATACAGATTGAGATGTTAATGTAAACGGGTAGATTTTTATAGGCCAGACTGTAATTCATTCTCGCAGTAATGAATTGGTTCAAATGGGAAAAAAACATGCATGAAGGCCAGGTGCACACTTTTCCATTCACTCTGACTGACTGCACAGTGTGTTAATAGTTTATTTGAAGTTGCAGGTGGAAAGGCAATGTGGCTAATTTTCCACAGAAATACTTAAAGCCAAAGCTAATTTAGTGTTCCTCCCCATGTAAATTTCAGTTATGTTTTTATGCAATTGTCAATTTTTCCAAACACATCAATTAAGTCCATCTGTTTATTAAATGCTCTGTGGTCAGGTCACCCACAATGAAAAGGGGAGCAAGTAAAGTTAAAATTGTTAATTGTGCACCATATCAATCCTAACTTACACATGTCTAACATCTACATTCTTCACAGGAAGTTCATCAGGACATTTCACAACTTTAAAGGAGTAAAACAGAGCTTTAATGTCACTGTCATAAGCCTGCTAGTTCATGATTAGTATAATTTGATGCACAATATACAAAACAAATTGAACAAAATGAATAATAATAAAAGCAGGTACAGGGCCTGTCAGTGTAGCCTAATCAGAAACACAACCATTCTTGTAAAATTCCTGTTGTAAAATCCCATGTCCTTGAAAACCTCCCACTCCAATTGCATTGAGTTATTCCGTCCAATTCAAAAATCCCTCTTACCCAAATTACTTTCCCATCAATTAAATTTGGAGTCATGACTTAACAGCATACTGTGAGGCCCCAACCGCAAGAGAACGAGAACGAGAGAGAGCGGGAGGACGAGAAAATCCCCAAGCTCTACTTTCCTGAATTGTCGGAAACTGTGGTATGGGTGGAAAGTATAGGAACCATCTTCATCTTGTGGTGAACCACTTTTAACACTCTAATCCTCACTCCTTTATCTGGTCGGTCCCTATCCTTCAGCACGGCTCTGGTCTCCTCCCTCCAAATGGTTCCCATTACTTTGCCATGTGCTTGTTTTTTTCCCTAAATAAGAGCCACCTTCCCGAACCCTCATCACCTCTAATCTCACAAATTACCAGTGGCCCTGTAATGCAATCCTCGTCGGGCCATTTTCACTCAAGCGAACAAACCCACAACGGGAGGAATTGATGGTATGCCTAGAATTGTGGTTTAAAATCTTCAGAAACTGCATTTAGAGCAAAGCAAAACAAATTGCTATTCCCAGTAAGAGGAGATGTAGAGAGTAGGTGATGTACAATTGAGGAAAAGTTGTCAAAAACTTTCTTAGTGGTTTTGGGATACGATCATCATACTGTAAGATCATGTGATTGTCATATGCCTACCACCTTAATGGAGCTTACTGCAAGTCTATTCCATGTACTTAAAGTTTCTACCACTGTGCTTCATGTACATTTCCTCAATATGTATGTCAGTTGCTGAAGTTAGCTCATCATTGTCAACAGTGTTATCTGCCTCAAGCCCATAATGTTGCTTCATCCAGGACCATTTTTGCATTTCTCCACTCTCCTCTGCCTCAAAATGTACACTAGGTCTGGACTTGTTCAGTAGAAAGGTACACTGTGTAACATTTCACCCAATAACTAGACTAAAATACAAGCATCTATGTCATTATATATGTTTTATTATTGAGAAATACCAAAAAATCGCTCCCATCCTCTACCCTCTGCATTGGCTCCCGGTCCGCTTTCGCGTTGGTTTTAACATTTTACTGTTTGTTTTTAAAGCACTCCACGGCCTGGCTCCTCCCCTGGCTTGTATTTAACAGAGGTCAATAGATAATTGGGTGAAACGGCCGTTAGTACCCGCTGACCGTACTTTTGCCGAATCCATCCGTCTTCTTCCGCTTATCCGTTGCCCGGTCGCGGGGCAGTAGTCCAAGCTGCCCGGATCACATTGCACCAGTCCCTTATGGCTCCTGCAGGTGGTGGGTCCACAGGAGGACGGCCGTATGACGCTCCCTCACCTCTGGGCGACGTAACCGGCCTTGGTGGTCTCTCATCATAAGGGGCTTCTGAACCGCTCTGAACTTGGTCTGTACTTTTGCCGAATCCAGTCTGGAGAGAAGCACAAACGTCCCTTTGCTCCCGATTCAAAGCAGAAATATATTGGCATTTCAGCTAAAACAGAGTCAATTGCGGCATCAAAAAGTAAGTCCTTAGACGTAGACATGTTTGTTATTCTTCGGCGTTTGGTTTCCTACCAACATGTCCCGCCTTAAACCCCAATGCAGGCACGTCATTGGTCCGCACAGATGGATGAGTCGAGCCGAACGTTTGTGATTGGACTCCTTCGAGATGTATTTTCCTGAGTTTGGTAACAGTTTAATACAAAATTTGACGTACTGTACCTTTTAAGTTTAAGTAAATAATAATTTTTTTCTCAAAATCTATTGTATTCCTCATCTTACTCAGGTCTTAGTGTTGTTTCCATTCATTCATATTCTCATGTCGTTGTGTGAAGCGACTACTTTAGATCAAGCTTAGTACTCTTTTAGTTTAATGACCCACAGCAACGGGGCTGCCCTGGACACAGTCAAACTAACACTTTCACCATATGGCAGTCTATGTTAATGGCAGCTATCAGAATAACTGGTTATAGCAAGTCGTAAAAATTGTCACAGATGAAGTGAGTCGAAAGCTGTTACGTTTTTAGTGTGGTCCACGCCAGACGCATAAAACAGGGAAGGGATTTAACAGCAATGCCAAATAGGAAAGGGTGAAGTATTGGGATTCTTTTGGACATTTTTCCTCTAACCTTAGAATACGTAAATAGTATAGTGTAGGACTTAAACATGAGGTGAGTAGAGTATCCAAAATATTCACTCAAGTTTGACTCAAGTAGTAAGTAGCAGTAAAAAGCAGTCACTCAATTAATTACTAAAAACTGAATTGTTTGAGCACAAAAGTGTGTTTTTTGTTCCAATAGTGACATCAATTATGAGAAACTAAACATAAAATAATGTTTTCAATGAAAATACCATAAAGCACATAAAAAAAGAAGCAATTCTGCAGATTAAGGTGTACAAAACACAAACTACATCTACTTTACATGTCGAAATGAAGCTTTTGCCACTTTTGGTCAAGTAAGAGTACAGATACTTCATTATAATATTACTCAAGTCGAGTGAGTATTGTATGATAAAAGTAAAGGAAGTACAGGTATTTAAGAAAAGTAACTCAAGTACATGTATTTTAGTAAATGTGAGTACGCCTCTCCCTATTGCCCCGAATATGAGTGGATTTTTAGATTAATTTGAGCTTAATGCTACTCTCAATTTTCTAACTCAAAACAACAGTTGTATATTCCCCATATTAGTTTTTTCATCTCTTTTCTCTGTTGAGACCGAGAGAGCTCCATAAAAGATATATTCGAAAAGTGCTTTCTAACTTTGCTGACATATTTCATAATTACAGGTTGTGGTGAATGCAGACGGTGCTTGTGGTGGAAGTGGTGAAACGGAAGAGCGAGTGTGAGAAGGACAGAACAGGCACGAGAGCAAGCACTGATTTAGACCATGTGAGTATGAGAGCACAAAGAAATAATAATATATCAAAATGCAAAATACTACAATTTAAACCAGTGGTTTTCAAAAAAAAATTTCAGGCAACCCATTTTTTTTTATCAACAGCAAGACCCACTCACATGGAGTAAAGTTCCTAAATTCATCATTGGAAAAAATGATAATGAAATATGACTTTGGCTGGTTACAGTTCACTCAGATTTATTTTGAGATGGCTATTAAAATCCTACTTCCTCTTGGGGACATTTTTTTGTGAATTTGTGTTGGAGATTCTTTATTTATAAAGAATTATAACTCATTTCAGCACATTTGAATAAACTGTTGCCCCAGTCAGATCAGTGACTATCTGCGCTGCTGCAGGCTCAATCTGAAGTGAGGTATTTTTGGCATTTGCAATATAGACTAATATAGTATGTTTATAGTATGTTTGTGAAATAGTAAATGTGATGACAGAAAAAAGCTTGGCCAGTGGCAGAAATAAATTTGTTTCTCTCAATAAAATTACCAGATTATCAAATAAATATAATGCGCAAAAATGCTATTTTAATAGAAAACTTTAATCCACAATATTTCTTTTGCAAGAAATAGCCCTTGTTGGGGCACAAATACCCAACATTGATATTCAATAGTTCCAAAATGATCAAAAGTAATGCACTTTTATGGCCTATATTATTTACAAAACTATATGTTGGAATGCATAGTATGCACAGTATGTATGAATGAGGTATTGATGGAGTAAAGGTAATTTCAGTCAGAGTAAAATGTAGCACAAGTGAAGTAATACTGCTAGAGCAAAAGTTATAGTGGTTTATACATTGAACATGTTCCTCAATGTCTGTCAAGGGTCACTTGATACATAAATATGCAACAAATTATACAAAAAAACATTATCTTCTCTTTGGTACTTCCTAATATACATTATATACAGTCAAACAGTACACCGATCAGGAATAACACCATGAACACCAACGAGTGAAGTGGCATATTTTCTCTTCATCATTGTCTTCAAGTAATTGGTCCCGTCCGTCACGCTCCAGAGCTCATGTGGAGTGTTGTGGGGTTGGCAGGGGTCACACTGTATCAAAGCGGTCCCAGGCAGATAATTGAGAGGACGTTGTATTGTGGCCAATCATTTTGACAGTTGATTTGTGCTGTGTCTGTGTTTTCCTGTTCCCCCCTCTATCCAGTCCCTGAGAACATTGGTCATTCATAATAAAGGTGTTTTTTTCATTAGTCATTAGTCCCATCCAAAGTCCTGTCCACTCATGAGATAGAAAAGCTGGTTGTACGGCCTGTAGAAGTCTCTGAGCCTCTGCAGCACCTCAGTGGGTATCTCCGGATGCGGCCTGCCTTTCGACTTGCCCAGACAGCGCGGCCTACTGCTCCCCTCCGGCTTCTTCAGACACGGGAAGCCTTTGGTCTCATTGAAATAGAAATGTTTGTCTGATACTACTCTCTTCAGACCCAGGAAGTCCTGCACCCGGCCCATCTCCCCGGCCGGGTCGGACACCAGCCTCTCGCCGCTCACGAAGAGAAAGCGGTGGCGGGGGAAGTGCTGCAGCCAGTTGTCCATGTGTTTGGCGTACAGGCCGATCTGCACCGCGCTCCACGTGGTGTCGATCTCGGAGCTGGAGGAGTTCCTCAAGGCCAGGCTCTGGAAGGAGGGGAGGCCCGGGTTTTTGGATAAAGTCTGGGTGTAGTCGGATATGGCTCTCGTGACAGGGTCCCGCACCACTACGATCAGCTTGGTCTGGCAGTTCATGGCGCAGATTCGGGCCGGTGCCTCTTTCGTCACGAAATAGCTGGGGGTTTTCTCCATGGTGATCTGGCCGTCCAGCGTCCGAGGCATCAAGTCCCTATAACAGAAAAAATGTATACGCATAAGAAAATCATACACATTAAAATATTCTCAAAGTTATAAAAATACAGCTTCAGTATATCAAGCTACAGTATATAAATAAAGCTCTTCTTCTTCTTCTTCTTCTTCTTCTTCTTCTTCTTCTTCTTCTTCTTCTTCTTCTTCTTCTTCTTCTTCTTCTTCTTCTTCTTCTTCTTCTTCTTCTTCTTCTTCTTCTTCTTCTTCTTCTTCTTCTTCTTCTTCTTCTTCTTCTTCTTCTTCCAGCGGTGCCAAGATAATTATGGCCTGACATTATGAAGACTGATTATACAACATTTACAACATTGTACCCCCAAACCATCCATTCATTCACAAAAGGCTTGAATGAGTCACAACCACAAAACCTCAAGAACCACTTAACAGTAATTCTGTGTACTTTCTTTCCTATTAGAGCTAGTATCTCTGCTGCTTCTACTACTACTACTACTAGAAGACAACAAAGGTAGCAAAACGGAATGACTGAGGAATTGAGGTGTATTTATCATTATTTTTCCCTAAATACAGGGCTTGTACGTCGTGGAAAACCTGGAAAAGTCATTGAATTTTAAGGAAATGTTTGGGATTTCCAAAAATAAGTGAAAAAAATGTAAATATGAGACCGGACCATTGTATACCTTTATATTCAGGCAGAGGTAAGGCTTGTAACGGTGATCGGGCCACAGGGGGAGAGAATGGGTCTGAATAACAGTGCTATGATCGGCTGTATTTGTAACACATTGGTATTCTGGTCTCGACTACAGTACTCCCGTATTCAAAATGCTGCGCAGATGAATAGAAAGCCTAAATAATGAATGTGGATAATATTTGGTCTGTATTTGGAGTCATGGAAATTTGATGAAGGATTGTGGAGAAGCCATGGAAAACTTAAAGTAGGAATGTAAGTATAAGTCGTAGCATTAATAAGATGTTTTTTGTGCTCAGATAAACTTCACAATGTTGGAATCAAACCTGGGACCTTCTAGCTATGAGGCAGGGTTTCTGTTTTGCTCTGATCATATGAGACAGACTTGTGGCATATCTGGATATTGTTTGAGAATTGAATAAAACACAGTTAAAAGAGATCAACTAAAATGTTTGTTGTTAATTTACCAAACACAGTTCATAATGTCTTTACTGGAAACACGATCTTTGATGTGGCTTTCTTTAAAATAAACACATTGTGAAACTGTATTTTCCAAACGCCAATGGCAAATGTGGAAGATTTATTGACACACATGGAAAATAACAAGTTTAAGCATTCGCAGTAATACACTGCTGACCTCAAATATTCATAGTATTATTTATGAAGTGAGAACTCAAGTGTTGATCTGCACAAGTGGAAGCCAAGTGACGGCACACAAATGCCACACTCGCATGAAGTCGAGCAAATGTATTTGTGTTTCATGTGAGTGAGGCAGCTGCCATGTAGCTGACCCAAAATAGTTTTATGGAGCATTAGGCAGTGGTTGAGCACTTACTTTTTTACTGACTGATGTTCAAGACCTGTGGTTGAAGTCAGAGATCATTACAGGCCAAATTCAAACTCATGAAAATGTATTTTAACTCTGAGAATATGTTGTTTTGAAATGATATTCATTGAGTAGCTTACAAATATAAATTTTAAAACTACATTTAGTCAGCAGGTCTCTTGCAACCAATTTTAGTAGAAGAGGTAAGCTCTCAGTTTGATCTCAATTTACAAATGTATGAGTGTGTACCTATGTCCAAGCAGTGAGAATATACTGTAGGTACTGGGGAAGATAATAGACACTTCTACTACATTCAGCTAGGCCTAAGTCCTGTTGTACACATGTAGCTACTGCTCTGACACAGTGCCTGTAGCTCCAAGCAAGATCTGATATAACCAAGCAATTAAGAGACCAGGGCTAATGTTGCAGCCAGCCAATCAGGGGTCAGTTGTGCTAGATAGTTGGCTCGGGATCGAGGGACAGTCTGCTTTCAAAACTTGAGATGTCATAATAAAAATTAAGTTTAGGAACAGGGAAATCTTTAAGGTTAGGGTTAGGGGTAGGTTTAAGGTTATGTTTAGGAATATTTTCAGACAAACCAACTCATAGATCTATCAAATTACAGCAGACCATTCCTTGTTCCTAAACTTCATTTTTTCCATGACAACTTAAGTATTCACCCGATTGGCTGGCTGTAACATTGGTCCTGGGCAAACAAATTTGACATTGGCCCTGGACTCTTAATTACTTGGTGATATCAGATCCTGCGTGCCTCCAATCCCATTCCTATCCCTAACCCTAGGAAAACTGCAATGGCAGCTGGGGAAAAATAGGTATCTCTGGCATCAGCATGAGGCTAACCCCATACAGATACACCCCAGCTACAGTATAGTATGGTGTACAGTATTGCAGATGGATGGATGGACCCACCATCCATGTACTGCCAAGCTGTGACCCACATTATAATAATAAAATTCAGAAGAAATTGTAGTTGAATAGACTCTTTCATTGTTTGTAAACATTCTGGGCTTAGCTGGAGGCGGAAAGCCAGATCCCTATCTATTTCCATTGTAGCTGTTGTCATAGTAACGATAAACAAATGTCTAACTGTTGTTGGAAATATCCGATAAAAGCTTATTT
>OMNZ01057963.1:0-11848 GCA_900303255.1 Lesueurigobius sanzi | reverse complement strand
CCACTAAACACAAATGAAGGATTGTTCTTTAACAAGGACCAAAGGAAGAGAATGATGAGAGAACAGTGGTGTAAAATTGTGAGAAAGGGCCCCAAAATACAGCCTATAAAATGATTTATTTTAGAAATGCTGTAGCAAACAGGTGCCGCTGCAAAGGTTGAGAGGTGGGGGGCCCATGAGAAACCTTCTTGCCCCGGGCCCCACCAAGTCTGTCAACTGCCCTGTTTTAGGCAATAGTAAAAAATACAAGTAGACACGGTAGGCAATTTTGAGATTTCAGCGTAGTTTGGTCCCTAAACATCATACCATGTTGAAGCATAAAAATGACCAAATTCACCCTTTACGATGGTTATTTTATGAAGTTTAGCCGAGCTGCAGACCAGGAAGTGACTCCAGCTGCACTTTTTTTCTCCTCTCGCTCCTCTCGCCCACGTGTCCAGGCATAAATATTGACATATTTGGTATTTACTGGGAGTGCGTAAAGTCCACAACAAGACGCTGTTCGTCATATATGATAATATCCTCTCTGGGACATGCCGGTGAAGAAAATACGGCGACAACATCTCGCCCATGTGTAGACGCTACTAAACCTCTTCATTTTCAGGGCATTTAAGTTGTTTTTTCTAGTGTTTTCAAATGTCAAAGTATTTCACATAAAAACATTGCTGTCATCTGGAGCGACAGGGGCAGAGCAGAGAGAAATGGTTCAGGAGGTATTCGACTGCCAGGTTTGAAATGTCTGCAATAAACAGATTAGATAATGAACACTTCCTGTACAGCGTTATTTACAGTGGAGTGAGGCCATAAACCATAATATTTCTAACTTCAGTCTGTTTCGTTCTGTAAGTAATCAAAAGAAGCATATAATGTGATGAATTACATCAAGCCTATTTTACCTCATATCTATAGTTGGCGTGAAGCCTAAAAATATGTACTGAACATGCTCCATTTATGGCTGGCAAGAAAACAGTTGTTGCATTTGTCTATTGTACATTCATATTTCATCTCATGTATTTACCCCATTACAAACTCTCCACTCTTGGCGATATTTAATTCATAACGTGTGGTCATGCTTTGCCCCTGAGCCTCTGTTATAGACGTCAGCTCTGTCTCAAGTCATAAACAGGAAGCACAGACAAGAGCAGCTGAAGTGTGCCTTTGTGTTTGCCCACGCCCAAATGGGACCCTGAATGCCACATACACACTCATACTGTACAGAGCCAGTAAATCCTGTCAACAAAAACATTGCTTGAGAAAAAACACCACTCACGTACATTGACTTGAATGAACGGCTCAGAGTTTTATTTGCTATCAACAATATATAGAGATCCTTTTCCATGCACCATAAAATCTCGATATTTTGGGGCATTTAAATCGAACAATAATCAAGTATATACAAAAATATGTTGACAAACGGAAAAAAAAACAACACTACTATACCATTTTTTGAGAGATTACACATAAAGAATATTAAATTAGCATTGTTTGCACCCGTACCAGTATACACAAGTAAATGAAATGTTTCCCCATCGTAATCAAATACCTCTTATTCAAAGTACGCCTTACGCAGCACTCTGAAGAAAATCGACTTGAGTAATTGTCCTGAAGTCGAAGTATTTGCTCAGTTTCCGCCCCTGCCCTAGTCTAGACCTCCCTCTGCCCCTGGAGTGTAGCGCCTTGTTTTTGTCTTCTCCAGTTTCAGCTTCTCGTGCTCCCAGCCCCTGTGTACAGTGCCTTACAGTGAGTTACAGTGAGTCTGCTTCGTGTCCAGTGTTGGTTTAGCTGCAGACCGCTCTAACCTGCAGCAGACAGAGTTACAACCCACGCAGGGCTTTCACAAATGTTTCCTTAGCTCGTGAGGTGTGTTGCTCTCAGGCGAAATGCTCCTGACTCCTGTCTTACTCAAGGCTTGTTTTTGAGGGGAGGGAAATGTTTTGCAAGCAATCACAGGTGGGAAGAGTTGTATAGTGGTCAAATAAATGTTGTACATATACAGTATAGTTGTGCTCAAAAGTATACCCTTTTAAGTTTACATGCCCTATTAAACTTTTGGCCTTTTTTCATAGAATATGAATGACAACACAAAAATAATTTCTCCACTCATGGTTATTGGTTGTGTGAAGCCATTTATTACCAAAGAACTGAGTTTACTCTTTTGAAATCGGGGACATTTGACTAGTTTCTAGTTGAAAAGTGTGTTTTTTGACAATAAATGGCTTCGCGCAACCACTAGGCATGAGTGAAATAACGGTTTTTGTGTTATCATTCATATTTTACATACCCTGACATTCTGCCAGTGTATGTAAACTTTTGAGCACAACTGTAGTTATTTTTGAATTGAAAGTAGAAGTTAATAGTTGTCATCCAAAAAGTACCATAGCAAAGAGGTAGGAATGAATTGAATACATGTCTTTATTGATTGATATGACATTTACAAATCATCCAACATAAGTATAGTTTTTGAAGTCATTACAACTAAAACAACCGTTTTAGGTAGAAAAACTAGGAAGTTACTGAAGGAAGTGTGGATATTATTTCATTTTGTTATCACTAGATATTATTCTTTACCCATTGCAGTGGACAGATACCGTTCATTATGATCAACCATTTACTGGTGGTTTTTATAGCGTCTAGACCCTCTTTTACTACCCTTTGTTCCCTGCAGACAGCCGTCTCTGTCTCCTGTCCCGTTTTAGGTTTCTCTTTTGTAAATCTGTGCTTTGAAAAAAAAAAAAAAGCATCCCGATGAGCGCGAGGGGGTAGAGGAAAAGCCATCCTTCCTTCCTTCTCTTCCTGGTTCGAGTAAACAACATCTTGGAGTGTTTTCGCCATTTGAATGTGTTCAATACCGAGAGACCCCTTGACCGCAAGCTCCTCCCTTTCTTCATAGTGGCACATGTTGAGGAGCCTCAATTTGGGTTTGGTCCAGCTTCATCTGGGACGGCTTTAGCCAAGACAAGCTGGAATCTCTCAAATCTATCGTCGCCAAGGTTCACAAGCTTAAGTGCTTAATGCGCCCGTCCAAAACTGTTAAATGATTGCATCGGGAAAGTTTAGAATGCATAAAACTAGTTTACATGCCTTTGTGCTTTAGTTTATGGTCTTTCCGCTGTAATTGTAATCAAACCGCGATAAGACAGTATCCATAAATAACGAGATACAGTACATTTGATTGTCTAAAACCCTCTGAAAAGCATTTATTCAAAGTAAACTTGTAAATGACCAAACAGTCAACAAAGACAGACCTAAACAATGCAAACTAATTCTGATCATATGTTGTATTTTGGTGTAAACAACAAATCCTCAACACACCTGCACCGGACTGAACAAACACATTTTACTACGCAATTACCGTAAATGTTTGGCATGGAGTCCGACCTAAACATTCCCACTTGGCAGAGCGGAGAACTGCACATATTGTGGTTCACAAAAGGTGTTGCTACACCCTCGGGTATATAAGCTGCGTCTTTCAGCGAATAGATCCGAGAGTTGGGCGTATAGTAACCTGTTGTCATCTTTAGCAACTTAGCAACATTATGAACTATTTGCTTGGTCTGTTACAACACAGCTCTAATTCTGCTGGATCAGTCCGTCTGGGGTATTTCTTCCCATGGAAGAGATTGCAGCTTGAAAAAAAGGATGTGCGCCATTTAGTTGCGTGCCTCCCCTTGACGTGTTCGGGAGGGTGTAGAAGAGGATGAGTAGATAGCAAATGTCAAACGAAACTGTGAAATGTTGAGGCTGATGGTTCCCAGGTTTTAATGTTTACTACAAATCTATATTTTGACAAGCAGTAAAATGGTACATAAGTGCAGCGATTCCCAAGATGATTTCAAGACATAAAAACAATGAATGAATTAAGTGAAGAAATATACAATTTCAAAGTTATATTATTAATCTAGATTTTTAAAGTTTTGCGGCTTGATATTATCAGAAGCACCAAAAATGTTTTAAAGTGGAGGTCCATAATGTCTTGCATGGTCATTTTGAGGATCAAAATTGAGGAAAAGCTCATTCCCGCTGTTTTTTCCTGTGAACAATTTAATCTTTATGAAAAGATCAGGTCCAGTATCTATCTTGCTTTACAGACATAAACATTACTTATTTCTTTTACCCTCCAAAGTATATTGAAATATGGTTTCAAAATTATATATTTTTTTCTTCATGAGTTGCTTTTCTCGAGTCGTCCTGCTTCCTAAATTGCTCTTTCTCAGTTCACCCTGAGCCTCTTCCTGCCGTAGTGTGAGCTTCACATCTAGGCAGCTTTCCAAGAATGTACTGTATAGTCATGACGTCATGCCTGTGGAGGTTAGCAGCCTGTATACTGTATGTGCTCTGCTGTTTGCTAATCCATGCTCCTCCTTTATGATGGATGGGCTGTCACGTGTGAGGATGGGACCGGTCTGAGCTGGCTTTCAAAGGCAGCAGCACCACCAGCGGACCGACTGCTTCCCTTTTCCATCACTCCATTTTTTTTGCCCAGAATCTGCAATGTCAAATTTCCCCTTTGAACCAGTTTAGCTCAGCAGGTTTCTCTTCTGCTCACTCTTCTCACGTGCATGGCCTGCTCAAACCTGTCCCAGATCTATTGAAAATCAAAAGAGAACAAGTTATTTTGACTGGTAATAACCCCCACCAAGGAAATCTTCACATACACACACATGAGGAGTCCCACGGCAGATCATGCCATGAGAGAAAGTTTTTATTGAGCCATGCCTCCTCAGACTCAGAAAGACTAAAAATCTGACTTAAAACCCTCTAGTGTGTGGCGAGGTCTGCCGGGATCGGTCATAGCAAAGGCGGTATGGCCGTTTTGGTTAGCATTTTTATATGTTTTTGTTCATTTGAGAGAAAGAAGTCAGAAAATGCTGAATTTCTTTCTCAATCATGATCCACTCTTCATAGACATTGCTTAGGGTGACCGGATGTCCCAGTTTACCCAGGACTGTTCCAGTTTTGAGCTCACTGTCCCATGTCCCTACAAAACCACTGATTTGTCCGTTTTATACAACCTCTGCCCCAGGTGTCCCGGTTTTTCACCAGTGCTAGACCCAAAGCTGCATTTTTACTTTAAACTTAATGATTTTTGGCAATGTGTGTATCAAACATAAAGTTTTTATAGCAGCTGAATCCATTAAAAAGCTCAAAATCACCCCAAAGTTAATTTGATTGGCATTAGACTATTACAAACCAACAGTTTTACCATTCAGCGTTGGGGGAAAAAAGTGGATTCCCCCACAAATTCCTATTGTGTCCCAATTTGTATGTGGACATTCTCATCACTCTACCATACCATGTGATAAGAAATTAGTATTAAGGTGACTCATATGATGTGCAGTGTTCACACGATTGATTCACTCTAATTACATCGATAACACTGAATACCCAAACAATGTGGTAACAGGTCTGAACAAGCCTGGTTGTGTGTAAAGGTTATAGCCCCCAGGCTTTAGGTTAAATGTCAGTCCAGTCAGAACAAACAGTGACCTGGACACTGTGTAAATATTATTGTAGAGATAATTAAATAGCTAAAAGGTAAAACAATACAGATGGACCATTTGAGAACTTTCTTTGTTTGTTAAGCCACTCTTTTAGTTAATGTATGTATTTCCTTGTCCTTGGGCAAGACACTTCACCCAATGCTTATGTGTGAGTGGTTGGTGGTGGTCAGAGGGACCGTTGGCGCAGATGTGAGCAGCGTCACTTCTGTCAGTCTGGCCCCAGGGGAAACTGTGACCACCATCAGCCTGGAGTGAATGACCCCCGCCCCTCCCTTCATGTGTGAAGCACTTTGGGTGTGACTTGTGTCATATGAAAAGCGCGATACAAATAAGATTCGCTTCCCTTTATTAGTACTTACTTACTTATTACGTTCTTACTCATGTTTTGAGCAAGTGTAGCCATGTCGTTTGTGTGGTGCCATTACCTTAACAACAAAGTTTCTTGGCAAAAAGGCCTAGCCCAGATGACTATTTTTTGAAAACCTTCTATGAAACGCACCGACTGAGACGACTTAGCTCTTACACAAACTCGTTCTGTTCAACACTTTAGACCAAACACCCAGTTTATACACGACCAGTAGCAGATCAATCAAAGCTCCAAGGCCCATTAGTTTTGACACACTTCATTTAACGCAGGTCTGTGTCTATAACAAAGCAACGCATCTGCAAAAGCCCAGGCACCTTCTGTAACAAATGTCCCTATCATCTTTGTTATTGTGGCCTGGGTGAATAGACTCTTTGTTAGCCCTGTTTCCAGGCAGAGAGGGGCAGGGTACACAGCCCTGTTTGGTTTAAGGCTAATTTTAGACGGAGTGCAGTCACCTAAAGGTAAAAGATTACGGAGGCCAGAGCAGGTGCACAGAGGCGGAGAGAGTCAATTGTGGAGATGTATTGTGGTTTTATAAACCAAAAATCTTAATTTCTTTGAATTAGCACTAGGGCTGCTCAGTATATCGCAAAACATATTGTAATACAATATCAGGTGATGCTATATCTGCATCTCAAGAAGCCTAGAACCTTTTTTAATGAGAATCATCTTTTACACAATTGAAGTTGCGTCTCTCTAAATGAATAATAATTTTAAAAATGTTACTAAGTTCATAATCATATTTGCTGGGGTTTAAGGTTGACCTTTTAAAATGATTGATCCCACTAACTAACTTTTGGGCACGACCTAATAGTTGATAATAACTCTATTTCATTGCCTACATAAAAACATACATAAGCCTTTGAATTTAGAGCACAGTGTATCTGCACGTGCCTGTGCCTATGGGAACACAGGTGACAGTCACAGGTGACAGTCTTACAGTTACCTTTTGAGAGGTGACCTTATTTCACTTTTTAAATATGTGTTAGTGACGACAACTGCCTCTTTATGCTACTTTTTTCACTTGTGTTTGCCCTGGATGACTAGTTTGTTCCAGTTTTAAGGAAATAATGTGCCATACTCTGAGGAAGAGCTTCAGGGAATTATTATTATTACGTTCAAGGTTCTGACGAAATGATTGAGAGTTTATGTAGAGGAAGTGGTGCTATCAATAGGGTACTTTATGGAGGATATCTATGAGTCAGGGAGTTCACACTTGGAGAGATTTGGTCTCCTTAGAATTGTAAGGTTCTAACTGTGTTCTGAGCAGGTCTGAGATATTTAGGTTTAAAGTTTTGACTTCTCATATAACAAAAATGTTTTTCATAAACGTACCACACTCAAAAAAATGATATAGTGTAAAGAAGGGAACAAGAATATGTGAATAGCTAAATTGTGATTTTTTAAAAAGTCAGATTGTCCTTTATAATTGTAAGTGGATGATTTATTGATTAAAAAAACATTTTGCTGGGCCTTATGAACATTTTGAACTATGGGCGTAAACAGCTTATGATTAGCTTTTGAAATTGGTGGGAAGCCCTTAATTGTTTCACACCGTAGCTTACGTTTCCAGTATGGGCTTTGAAGAGCCAGTGTTTACTCCACCTCTCTGTAAAATCTCAAATCCTTCTCAAGGCTGAACATGAAAAACACATTCCTGCCATGATTAAAAAACCTCAAAACACTTGACTTCCCTCTGACGAAAGCCTTATGTAAACTTTTGGATTAAACTTTCAAAAACACCTGCTGCTCAGAGAGAATTACGAGCTGTTTAGATGTTTTTATTAGCAATTTGTTTCTATTTAGGGCTGGGTCAACTTAGAACACAAATGAATAATCCTTTGCATTGGCCGTCATCATATTAGCTTCCTATTTCTGTTATGGCCCAGAGCGGTAACAGTTTCTGTCTCCTCCGTGTCTTCTCCGTTTGACTGACGTGTTATTGACTGCAGCCTCTGTGTTATCAGCCCCTCCGCTCCTTTGTAACAGTTCTACAGCACACTTCTGCTTTCATCAGGAGGAACTCCCCAAACCGGTTCTAAACGTGTTTTTTCTGGAAAGCAGTGGTCCACAGCTGACTGCTTACTCATGTCTAACCTTTGCTGACGAAACCAGCACAGTGTCTTTGCTCCTTTGATAGCTTTTTACTGTTCGGACATGTTTCACTCAACTGTAGTTTTCTGTTTGGAAAAGTCTTTCAATATGAAGAGTTGTGTGTATTTAGTAATGTGCGGATCTGGGGGTCTTAGAGTCTATTGAGCCACAAACCTTTAAAATCACAGTAGAAAATAAAGCTAAACAATTCGATTTGGATTAAATGGTGGACATTCTTGGCTGGGGATTGTGCATTTTGCTCTTGAGAAAAAAACGTGATATTCAATGACTATTTTACATTGCGATAAATATATTATTGCAATAGAATCGTTCAACACAGTACGTTGAAGGGTTCCTTTAGATTTAAACAATGTAAATTAGAAACAAATTTGGACCAAGACTAAAATGGAAATTAAGTTTTTCAGACCATAAAATGTGTAAATCGCTTCATTTTTAGGGATACATTGTGGCTTCTTGCGATACAGATATTGCGTCATCTAATATTACAATCATAATTTGGGATGTATTGTGCAAATCTAGCATATACAGTGTTTCTTAGTACAGAGTTGAGAGAAAAGAAAGACTAAAAGACATAAACCAGGTTCAAACCAGGTTAAAATGTACTATATTGCAAAAAAAACTATATCTTGATAAGTTAAAATGAATCAAATTAAGAATATTTGATCTTAATTGCAGTGATTTTGAGTTAAAAAAAAAAAATCTGTATTTTTGCACCTAAAGTAAGAAAAAACATCTTATACCAGGTAAATTAAGATTTACTTTCTATTGTAAGTGCAATGAGATGCTATTTTCTTTTATTGTAGATTACTTTTTTCCAGTCTAAATTATACGGGAAAAAAAAGCATAACTCCTATTGCACACTTTGAAAACCTCTGGTCTGTTCTGCTACACTTTCACCGGCCACTTAGTCTCTACAGACTTCGACAGACCCACGGAACAGGAGGAAGTGAGGGGAGCTCGCGGTTAAATCTGAACTTGTTGACAGAGCATTGGAACAGCTCTGACGTGTCTCGTGCTGACCACATCAAGTCTGCAGAACAAGCTGGACTAGACCGGTCCTCCTCCATGTTCTGATTCACTCACTGGGCTAAAGGTTATGGGTGTTACAACTTATTTTGTTTCAACTGACTCTTATACTATGCCTCTTCACTCAAAAAGTAGTAGGCAAACTGCTTACACTTACTATAGCAATTTTCTTCAAATTTGTGCTGAAATGTGTCATATTATCCACAAAAGATTAAAATAAATTACACAAAGCACTGTATAGTCAGTTCAAGTCATCATTTAAGTTATTGATCGATAGTTTAAGTTTTGCCTTTCAGCCTTCAACGAGACTACTTTACACCCAAGACTTTTTGAGAACCTTTGTTTCTAGAACATGCCTGGATGACTCAAAGCTTACACAGACCATATATTTATTCACTTAACAGCTAAATAATCTGGACCAGGCAGATAGTTTGCAGCAGTGGTTCTCAATTGATGGGTCAGGATCCAAAAATGGGTCGCTGGACTATTTTCAGAGGGTCATTGTCCTTTGCGAAAAATGCCTCGTCAGCCTGCTTGCAAGTTGTTTTTATCAAAAGTTTTCAGTCGAGTCGTAGCTTGTCGTGATGTGCTGCAAATGGATCCCTAATCTACACCAGTTGAGAACCGTTGCTTGATTTGACCCCGCTGTACCCCAGTCAGTCCCCTGCTGTAAATCGTTATAAGCTGTATTCTTCCGCTCCAGTGCCACTACTGAACAGCCTTGTTATTTTGACTACTCCTAGCTGGGTCAGAGTCATTTTGGGGGCTTACCTTTGTTCTAATTAGTCAAAGAGTGATGCTTTGCGAAGGTGAAAGGGTTTGCTAGCTGCTAACAAGCTGCCCCCCCCCTCCACGCGAACACACAAAGTTACTGGAGGGCAATTCCTAGTAAAACATGGCTTTTCATGCTCCATATGTTTCGCTCTAGTAATTAGAAACAGCCTCATTTTTGCAACATCTGTAGCGTTGCAACTTAGGATGATTTATGAGAAATGTTTGTATTGTGTGGGAGACGCACCAAGGATCCAGTTTGAAATAGTTCCCTTTACACAGATTTAAACACAATACAATTGGTTGCATTCACATTATAGAATTTTATCTTATTCAGTTGAAGAGCAGGTGCCAATACAACTTTATGGGAGAGAGACTGTACATAGAAAATTTACAAATGTTGAAACTAATCATTAATTGGTAGGGATTGGCCCGGCTGCCAATAGTTGGGACAATCAGGTAAATTGTCCCAGGACCAGGGGGGCCCATGAAGGAGTCCATTTTCTTAAAAAAATAAAATAAAATTTAAAAGTTGAAGGGGTCTGTTGATGGCCCTGGTGATTGGATTGATGAACATGCCATTTCAAACGTTTGGCTGAAAGTCCTTTCATCTGAGCAAAACCACACACATGAATATGGCCATCACTTGTTAATGAGAAAATAATTTGACCTTAGTTCATATGTGTTGAAAGAGAAGACATTGAACGTGCCAGTTTTTGAATCATGTTTAAAACCCCATTAATTACAGAGATATTAGCCATGAAACCAAGTCGAAAGACCTGCATTTTGACGTTTACCATATTAGTTACCACCAAGAAATTCCTACCTGCCCCCCTCGATTTTAACTGTAGGCTCTTTGGAATGCCGTGACATCACATGAACGCAAGCTATAGAAGAAAGTACGCACCCAAGACCTTGTTTGCATATGATTAAAACATGATCAAAACCTGATGACTCTGCCAAAGCAGCCGCCCGCAGCAGAAAGGAGATCTCTCTCTGACGCTGCTGTCTGTGCTGCCTCTGCTGTGGATGTGCAGAAGTGTCTTGTTGACAAATTTGAACTCTGCTTTGGAACAGACTGTGCCGATGTCTCTCGAGTCATTGTGCAAGAGTCTGCTCCTCATCAAAGGTAAAAATGTCCTAGCGACAGGCCTATCTTCAGTCATGCACAGCCGCGGTTGATGCCCATATATTGGATGGCACATACAGGTCATATGTATGCTGTATGTTGCGTGCACACGTGAGCCAGGAGATTTTGTTTATATCTTTGTGTAAAATATTCGAACTGGTATGTGAGTCTGCGCAATGTACAGCAAAAAATGTTGTTTAAAGTCTTGTTTTGACGCAACTTGCTGACCACCCCCCAAAACATTACTCATATCTCAAGAATTTTGTTATTGCAATCTTGTACACCCGTATCACATTGTTATACTTTCCAAACAATCCTAGTTTCTCGACCAACTGAACTTCCAGAGTCATGTTCACATATCGTCTGCCTCCAGGGCGCTGTAATTCACATAATGATTAGGCATAGGTGTAATGCTGTGTTCCTGAAGCAACCATCTCAGTGTATTTATTTAGTTTTGCTTGGGACTGGCACAAAGATTGCACTGTTTTCTGAGCTGTTGTGGCTGGATCTACGCTGTATGTTTTTAGACATTTTAGTTTTCTGTCACTTAATTAATCAGTCAACCCTCATGGTGACCATGGTTTTCCATTCCAAAAGAGACAATGCAGGCAATTTTTTTTTTTTCGTTTTCAGGTTTAGGGTCAGTTTTTTCTCTTAGCTGGAATCAAATGAATTGCCAAATCTTCACAATCAGGTGTTTAATTATTGGATAATTATGGGAAATTGTATCTTATCAAAATGTTGCATCCAAATTTCCAATTTACTTGCACCTACAGACTCTAAACCTTCCAGTCTTGTACTTAATAATATTTTGAAAGTCTTTTTTAGAGGGATTTTTAGAGGGGAATCAGATTCCTTGCCTGGTTTGTTGAGATTTGAACCCAAAATCACTGGTTTGGTCCTGCAGTTGTCCCATAGTTTTCCCCACACCAATAACTA
>OMNZ01057957.1:8779-22723 GCA_900303255.1 Lesueurigobius sanzi | reverse complement strand
TGGCTCCCTGTCGCTTTCAGAGTCAACTTTAAAATCCTGGTCCTGACTTTCAGAGCCCTTCATGGACAGGCTCCAGAACACATATCTGGCCCTACACCTCAGCTCGTAGTGTGAGGTCTTCAGGTCAGAACCTGCTGATGGTTCCTCGGACCTGCTACAAAACCCGGGGAGATAGATCCTTTAAAGCAACTGAAGACATCATTTTTTAGACAGGCTTTTCAGAGCCAATAATCTGTCCTTATGTATTATCTATGTATTTTGATATTAATGTTTTTGTGTTTCTTTTGTGTGAAGCGCTTTGTGACCTTTGTCTGTGAAAGGCGCTATACAAATAAAGTTTACTTACTTACGTACTTACTTCCAGATCAGGAAGATCACTAATAATCAACATGAAATGGGTGTGGAGTTAAATAATGGATGCAATGTAGTAATATAAAAAAGAGGATGTAGATTTGTGTTCAAGGTGACAGCAGTGGTGAGGCCAGGCCCCCTCTGGATTCTCTGTACATTAAATGTAAATCACTGAATTCATCCAGATTATGCCATCGGTTCAAAGTATAGTCTGTTTGACAAAGGATTAAAAAGCAAATTTGTTACTTTAGAGGACTTTGCGCGGAAGTCACCCCTTGACGAATACCATCCAGTATTATCAGACATATAGACCTCAATCATCCAAGGCAAAAATCGTACATTTCCGTCACTGTTTCCAATTACACTCCATCTATACTGCATGCACTGTTTTAATCCCATGATTTTTTTTCGTCAAATGAACTGCTCTGTCATTTAAATGAGTCCTCTGATTCAAGCCCACCCACCAGCATCCCCATAACGCTTCTAAACCTCATCAAACAGTGGGCCTCTCCGGGGTAGAGCTGCAGTGATGAATAAACGGCAGCATATGAACGGACACAAGCAGAGAGCCCTAAGTGTGTGGCCCTGCACCTGTGCTGGGTGTTACGGGTTAACCTGGGAGTGCTGCGTCAGCCCTGGCAGAGCTGCAAACAAGGATGTATGGTCTATGTAAATTTGACATTAATTAGCTTCCTCATGCTACGCCTTCCTGCACAGATAGCAGTATACACATTGTTGAAGCGTAAGTAGATGGGCTTTTTTATATATGTGCTGTGTACAGTTAATTTATGTACATGTCATGTGTGCTTTAAGTGTAATAAGCAAGATTCCCGTGACAAATTAACTTAGCACCATATACTTATGCTCTGCCTGGTCCCGGCCGACCTCGGAAGCTCAGCAGGGTAGGGCCCGGTCAGTACTCGGATGGGAGTGTGAGAGTGAGTGTTGGTGGTGGTCCGAGGGGCCGATGGTGCAGATTGGCAGCCTCACTTCTGCCAGTCTCCCCCTGGGCAGCTGTGGATACAATAGTAGCTCACCACCACCAAGTATGGAGTGAATGAATAATGCCATGTAAAGCATCTTGTGTCCAGAAAAGCGCTGTATAAAACCAATGCATTCAAAGTTTCAGTAGGTTAAATATAGTTATAATATTAGAACATTGCAAAAAATATCCAGTTCAAACCTCACACAAGCTTATTTTTGTGTGAATACTGAACATGCCTAACTATGGACACAGGTTTGTAACATAACCTAGAGAGACCGTATCTCTTACAAATTCAATTATATATATACTTCTATGTGGGAAAGAATGTTTTTTTCCTTGTCATTAAACTAAAAAAAAAAAAAAATAGTGCAAGTCCAGGGTCCTCTGGTCTAAATCCCAGTGGATAGCCGTAATTCACATTGTGGAGACTGTCTGAGGTCTGCAGAGAACCACAGGCTGATTCTGCTATAGCCCAGCGAGGAGACGCTCCGTCTACACCTCTGAGCCACTTCCAACCAGGGCTTTTAGTTCGCGGCAAACATTTATTCATTTTCCAATTAAAACCTTATCATTTTAAGTGAAACTCTGTAGTGACTTCTTTCACATTGTTACATAATACACTTTTTTCAAGCACGCTGTCTGTTTCACAAGCAATGTCGCAAAATGACATTACAAGTGGTACATTTCACTGGGTACTTGAAATAATCATCTCTTCATATCTCGACACGTTGTACCTCCCTGTCCACCACTTACCAGAGATGTGTGGAGAAGATAAGCCTAAACACACTAAGCTCCCTGTTGCACACACACAGCAGTCACTGAAATTTCTGCCGTTGCCACCGCAGCTACTTTACAAATAATGGCCCCCATGTGTATCATGGCTCCAGAGCTGTGTGAGGCAGAGGCACTGGGCTCCATGCCCAGCGCTAAAACCTGACAAGATCATTGTAAATTTTACCGTTTTTCCCCCCCAACCATGTCACATGTACGAGCCAGAAGGCAAAAGACTAACAACGAGTTATTATTTGTTACATTTTCCTTCTCAGTTTCATTTGGACACCCTTTTACTCTACACCCGTCTGATCTGAAGGCTGTTGTTTTTAACCTTAAAACATGATCTTTGGGCTTCTCAGAAACTGTATGAAGGGATGAATTGCTAAAGAATTGGGAGGAATTTAACCAAAGTGGCAGGATTTATTTATTTTTGTTGTGTGTGGAAGTGTGCTTGATAAATAGAGCACTGTACATGCAAGTTTGATTGTGCGTCCCATAAACTGGCTGCTCCGTGGGCCATGGCCAGACAGTCTGTGACCACACAAAGAGCAGCAGCAGGAGGCCCACACCTCCTGGTTTACAGCAGTCTCTCCCTGTTCACTTCACATTTTATTTTTCTACTTTGGATGCATGCACTAATATGTGCTGGGCCGGGATTGCTACTCAATAGAAAATGCTTTAAGCTTGTTAAAATAATTGCTCTTAGTTTTCCATGTTGCAAAATTGCCTTTGTAATTCTGCAGAGAATGTATCTTCTGAGACCATCACTCTCAGGCTGGAGAGCGATGGCAGCGCTTTTAATTAGTGCCATTGGATTTCCACAGAAATGAATCTTTGGTGCTATACAGACCGGTAATTGTTGAGGTAATAGTCTTATTAATTCTGCCACACTTAAGGAGGGCCAACAGTGCTCCCATACATCTACAAATACCTCTTTGGGGGCATTTCCGACATTCCATCTTAATAGAATTTCTGTTCATCAAATACACTGATGAATGTTTTCAAGCTCCTGGTGCAGGTTCTGCCCGCTGTGTTCTACACAAAGGCAATGACTCCACTGGTCCTCAGAATTCTTCCCATAATGCCACGGGGCTCCTGAATGTGCGCTGTTGCTACAACGGCCTGTAAAGGCACAGAACCTACAATGTAATCCTATAATCCCACTGCACAGGGGTCCCCCACTTCTGTGGAAAGAGGGCTGGGGTAGCGCTTTAATTAAGATCTAAGAGAGGGCCAATAATGTTGATGAACTGGGAGCTTACATTGTAGAATCTAGGGACAATGATTGAGACTCCGTAAAACAGTTAGACTGCAATCAAAATTGTGCTGATGCAAATCATTTAATTCATCCCTGTATTGAAAAGACAGGCATTAATAAAAACGACTGCACAATTCTTAATGAAACAAATATAAATCATCTGATTCATTTTACATTTACCGCTTTGCTTAGGATTTTTGATTTCCTCTGGCTATCATCTTGTCCCATGGTGTCTCTATCTTGCACATCAGGAAGCAGACAGAAAGCTGTTGTGGTAAATAGGATTGTGTTTATCCTCTGACTGTGTCTGAATGTGGCCATTCTGTGGCAGCAGAATAACATTTGAGCCCCAGATGCCCAATGACAGGAAGCACCCGGGGTTAGGCTTGGCCCTCAGAGAGGTCTAATCCAATCTCACAGAGACAACAGGAGACCCCTGCTCTGTACCAGCGATATCCACAACTGTTTATTGGTGTCTGCAGTGCTCTCAAGTGGAGATGTAAAGAATCTGTTGTCACTTTTACTTTAGGCATTTTGTGTACTTGTAGGACACATACTTAGATCACATGCAAAAAGATGAGCAAATCTGAGAAGAAATGTAATTATATCTTTCAGAATGATCTATTGGCTTAGAGTAACAGTCCAGCACAGTGGTTAGTGCTCATGCTTCACAGCTAGAAGGTCCCGGGTTCGATCCCTGGGCCAGGACGGGGCCTTTCTGTGTGGAGTTGAATGAGAGTGTGTTTGTGAGTGCAAATGTGGGACAATGGATGGAAATTAGGCTACAATCCAGAGTGGTGTGTTTACATGCATTTGTCTCATGTGTGTTCATTAACATGCACTGTCCCAACCAAATAAACAAACAAAACATGATCAGGACTTTGGCAAGCTCCTTAATGCATACAAATGTGTATAGTGTGACATGACCATGATCCTTGATACCTAAAAGAGTCACTCACAGTTTAAACTGAAAGCATGAGTCATGTGGCCACTGTTCCTTCATAGCCAGATGCTTTCCTTATCACATAGCAACAGCACAATCACACCATAGACAACATCTCACCATCAAAGGAAAAGAGGAGACATTATTGCTCACGATATGGCATCATTGAGTCCACTGTATAGCCATTTCATTGAGAATATCTATTTTTACCTATCCCAAGATATGTATAAGAACAGTGTATTTATCATGTTTACACATGTATCTCAAATTAAAGGATTAATTTGTAGAGCCTAGATGTTTAAATTACTTTAAAATGACTTATATATGCAATGTGTAAAAGGAGATGTCCGTGTCTGGGCTCAGTTCTTAGTTTCCATTTGATATGTCTCAGAAAACCTTGGGCGCAGTCAGGGATCCTTGTAATGAGCAAAACTACAAGAGTACTTTGGTACTCACAAAAAGCCACAGCTAAAAGGATAATAGCTTGGTCTTAGAATAAAACATAGCTGAGCCATGGAATAAAAGATATTTAGTCTGATTGCTTTGCTGAAGACAGACTCTGAATCAAATGTAAAGTGAGAGATAGTTTAATTACTCTAACTGTGAGCACAGAGTGCTTCAGAGCAGCACTTGAAGACCAGATGAATCTCTGGTGAGCAGACTGGATTACCTCTGTAATCTCAACTGTCACACATCATGATGCCCCAAATCTCCCCCTGCTCCAAGGAGCGTTCAAGCCGTCAAACTAAATGAAAGAGGCTTTAACCAACACTGCTCTTAATTCACAGAGCCACTGTTTAACATGGGCTGGAGCCCCTGCTCATGGCATCAACACTAAAGCTGGAGGATCAAAGTCCACAGAGACTCTCATATTACTTTAAAGAAGAGAATTTGCACTCTTTTGGTTAATTTGTGGATGTGCCTTTGTGCGTGAAAGCCACAGTAAAGCTCTGAATTCTACTTGCATTAATCATGTGGTTGCTGTGAACCTTGTTGAATTGGAAAGTGCGTAATTATTTAAGTAATTTCTTCCACAAATTAAAAACAAATATGATATTAGAGCAAGTATAAATAATACAATGCCAGTAAAATACTAATATTTCAATTCCCAGTGGGTGTTAAAGCTCTAAGGGTAGGACCCCTGTTTCTCTTATGCATTATCATAAATCATAGAAGGCCTATTTAGTCATTCAATACCAGCCTGTCCCCCAGGACCATAATCTGTTTACAGGAGCAGCACAGCTTTGCATAGAACTTTCAAATCCATACCAAATGCATTTTTAATTGGTAAATAAATGCAAAATGCATGCTAACAGGCGTTTGTAGCAGTCCTCCTGAATGCTTAAATATGGTTCTAAGCATGATGTTCACTTTATGGATTTTGCATCACTGCACGTTTCCAAGGTGATTTATAATCAGGCCGGACCCGCCTCTGTTGTTGTAGCATAATGGAAGGTCCTGAACTGAGCTATGACTTCATCACGCTTCAACACAAGTATTGGCACTTTCATAGCCCCCAACAAGGATTCATCAGAAAAGGTAAAAAGTGTATCTCCTGCGTTGAGTTGTTTTGATTCGGTGTGGATTTGACTTTGACTAAAGCTTTAAAAGTGCGTGGTCCAACGGAGCCACCCACAGTTGAAAGGTCAAGGTACAGCAGCATGTGTTGGAGCACATGACAGTGCCCTAAGTTTCCTCATAAAGTGTGAAAATATCTGTATGATTGCTCAATCTTTATTGCATATTATGATTTAATTACTTTTAGTTTAGGGAATCCTCATTCAAAGTGTATTTGCCTGCCAGGGGCTACAGGTCAGTCCGTTTGCTTGATACACAGTCTATGCATCTACTCTGTTTAATATTTTAACCATTAATCAATCACGTAATATTCTTATTTCAGTTATAATAAGGGCATTTCTACAGCAAAGCTATTGTTACAGCACCATAACACCCTCCTGTCAATAATCTCACAGCCCGCCAGTGTACAGCTAAGGTCCAAAGTTAAATCACTGCCCTTTATGGCTTTAATTAGGAGGAAATGAAGATAGACTTTATAGCTTTGCAGTAACAGACCACAGTAACCCTGTTTTATCATTTAACAGCCAGATTTGTTTTATATTAATGGGACTTATCAGCTTCACCATAAAAGGCACACTGTAAAAGTAAACTATTTAAGTTGATTGGCGTGAAATACATAAACTTTAGGGAAGCAATAAGTAATATCCCTCCAATGCAAGCAGGACATAAAGTGCTGTTTTCATACTGGAGGTTTTCAGACTACACTAACCCACTTATTGAATGCATATAAACAAATATTCAATTCAAGTTTATTTGTATAGCACATTTATAATACAATCAATAGCAGCATTTACATAATAATAATAACAGATAGGAAACTACAAACCACACTGGTATTGAAGGCAGGAAGAAGAGATTTCAGTCTAGACTGTGCTACAGACTGACAGATAGAGGAAGACTGTTCCATAGACCTTTAGCTTGGCTTTAGCGGCAAAGCAGACCTATAAATAACAAATTAACCAACACAAAATAAATACACATTAGTATCAAAACAATGTTAATCAGAATATATTGTGAGAAATTGTTTGGGGTGGAAAAAGGTGTGTCATATGAGCACATGCAGGCAGTAAATCTCTACGACTACAGATTACAAATACTTTCCTTATCATGCAGTTATCACATCCTTATCGTAATATGAGCCCCTACAACAGTGCGTGTGATGAGTGCGGACATCAGAGTGCTACTGAAACACAACAGCGGCCTGGTCTGTCCATAAACAAGCCATCATTATTATTATTATGGTCATCATTGTCGTTTGCATTGTGTTGCACTTGAAGATTATATACAAGAATATATTCTGCTCCACCAAATGTTTCACAAGTCTTTAGCTCTGTGCAGTGTAATGCTTCCACTATTGAATATTCTTTGTACAGTTTTCTGGATTGAGATGTCTGGGCCGCAGTCGGAGGCGAGTCGCTGGGGGGAAGGAGCCTGAGCTGGTGCGGGAGGTTGAGAGGTACCGACTACTACAGGGGGCTCACACTCCTCAGCACTGGGGCGGTTTGCAGCCCAGTGTAAAGCGACTGGGATGAAAATCAGCACCTCCAAATCCCAGGCCATGGTTCTCTACAGGAAAAAGGAGGCCTGCCCAATCCAGGTCGGTGGAGTGTTCTTGCCTCAAGTGGAGGAGTTCAAGTATCTCGGGGTCTTGTTCATGAGTGAGGGACGGATGGAGCGGGAGATTGACAGACGGATGGGTGCAGCGTCTGCAGTGATGCGGTCGTTGAATCGGTCTGTTGTGGTAGAGAGGAAACTGGGCTGAAGGACGGAGCTCTCGATTTACCGGTCAATCTACGTTCTCCTCTCACCTATGGTCATGAGATTTAGGTCATAACCGAAAGGACAAGATTGTGGACACAAGCGCTATGGGATCCCACAGATAGATCAGAAAGTCTGGACATCTCTGCTCAGACTGTTGCCTCCATGGCCCGACCCTGGATAAAACGGAAGAAATTTAAAAAAATTTAATGAATGGATATGTCTGATGTTTTTTGTTCCTGGGATGTGCTGCAGCTACTCCTCCAGTTTGAGGGTTACTGATGACCATGGGCTCCACCGATGTCTTTCTCCAGCTCTTCTCTGAGCTCATTGTATTTCTATAGTGTACGCCATCACTTGGTTTTGCTCTGTCATGATGAGTGCCTCATGGTTTGATCGTAAATTATCAGGGGCTTTGTGCCCCTGGCATGCAGAAGCCTTAAGGGGCTGGTGTAGTCTGGTCCGATCTGCTTGGATGTCTTTCTTAATATCAGCCACTTTTTCATTGATGCTTCCTATGTAGAGGCTTGTTTTCTCATGATGGTATCTCCACTTCTCTTCCTCCGTTCACAAACCACATCCTCTGCTTAGGGCCGGTAATTAAGTGCATTTTATGGATTTGGATACCCATCACTTTACACTATTGCTATGCCGTGTATTTTTCTTACAGATATCTAAAGCTTATCTATTGGAGCTTGAAGGGTTTTAGCCCTTAAGATATTTGTAAATGATCAACCAGCCGTGAAACTCTTCTGCACGGCTGATGATGTGCCATGGCAGCTTCCTCTGTGATACCAAATACATACATTTTCATATTTGGAGCATCACTTGTTTAGATGATGCTTGTGTAAGAGCCCAGAAAATGCCACACAACAGGACGTATCACCTTCTGTGTCACTCTCCCGTCAGAGGAGTTAAAGGGGCAGACAGGCGAGCTGGCTAATCATTTTGCAATCAGGAGTCAAAACAAAACCACAAACTGTTTATCTGATCAGGGCGGACAGCCTCACAGTTGACATGGATGTTCTTTTGCCTCGCCTGTGTCATCCTGTCAGGGCTAATGGATACGGGTCTCCAGGGCAGTTAATTACTTCTGACGACACACTTCGCTAATTTCTCATTTATATGGAGAACCTTTTCACCCTTTGTCCAGAGAAAATGCAGAAGAGTGCCTGTCTTTGTCAGTATGGAAAGTACTACCCTAAAATTCAATTGGGGCAGTAATGGGGAAAAGAGAAAAGGAATGAACAGAAAGAAGAATGGAAGAAAAAAAGAAAGAAAAATATATAAATACTATACTGTATATCTTCAGTCTTCATCTGTGCTCTGTAGTTGAAGTGTAAGACGCTTCGATCTGACGGAGATTTTTGGATTAAGATCGAAACGTAGAGATGACGACTGAAGAATCTTTGCCTATGACTATATATTTTTTTTAAACTTTATTATAGCATTAAAAAGACAAAGCTGCACAACGATGCTGTTTTCTTATTGGTTCATATAACCTGTGTGCTCAGCTGTGGCACCAGTTGTCACAGTGCAGTCTGTGAGTGTCACAGAGGAAAACTTTCTTTGACTGTGTGAGTGACACTTGAGACATTCCAGTCAGAACCTCTGACGCTATTTTCACCACAGCTTCAAAGTCCACTGCTTTCTTTGTCAAGTTCTTGTGTTCAAAAATACAATCGCACAATTTCTCACTTTAAAATAATGATAATGATTATTCAAGGTGTATAGAAAACCAACAGTTTGAGCTTTTAATCTGACATTTAGTATAGTATAGTACATTCAGTGTCTATCTACTGTCTAATAATGAACTGCCACGCCCACACTCAGATAAAAGGGGTTTGTTTCCATCTTTTCCAGTGTTTTTGATTTTTGAGATATGTTCAGAATGAAGTATTTAGAATATGAACATCTAAAAGTCTTCCATTTTACTCTGCAGATTATGTAAAATCTCTAAAACCTCTCTTTAAAGGAGGTTTTAGAGTCTAAAGTCTCTTTCTACATTATTATATGTTATCCTAAAAGGAGCAGTCAGCATACATAATCTTGTGTGAGAATTAGCTGTGATAAATGACAGGTCTTCAGGCAGATATATGTGTAAAGGCCAAAAGTGAAGAGGGACATTTTATCTGGACAATCAATCTGACTTGGATCTGTGGTCAGTTGTGTGAGAGGTGCTAATTCATTTTAATAGAGGCTGGGTTAGGCTACAGAGCGCCCAGGGGTGGTGATGGGTCCTCACCCAGTGATTGAGATCTGGAAAGCTGAGCTGTTTTATGGCCTTCTTAATTTAGAGAGGCAGCTAGAGCCATAGATAGTGTTCCTGGTGAGGGAGCGAGGGCAAAGGGGCATCTAGGGCTTGCCACATGAGGGGACATGCATCAGTCTACGTCAGTGGTGCCCAAAGTGCGGCCCGGGGGCCAAATGCGGCCCTCAGACCATTTTTTGGTGGCCCACAAACTTCTTGTTGACATATTACCAGCGATTATCCTTTTTCTGCGAGTTTAACATTTCTACAAAAAAAAAAAAAAAGCAGGACCAAAACAAGGACAAGACCAAGTCGAATCCTGGATTAAAGTAGGTCCAAACCAGTTTGAAAACAGGACAAAAAGTAGGTCTGAACCAGGATTAAATCAAGGCTAAACCAAGACTAAACTATGATTAAACCAGGACTAAACAAAGCTTTATCCAGGACTAAATTGACTAATCATGAACTAAATATAATCTAATCTAAGAATAGAACTGATCCAGGTCTATACTAGGTTTACTCCAGGACTAAACTAGGGATGCACCGATCTAGCTTTTTTGCTTGTAATACCGATACCGATACTTGGGGTTTGAATATCTACCGATACCAACCGATACTGTGAGATTTTCACAAAAGTATGCTTGTAGATGACTTATTTGTTGTTTAAATGTAAAGAAACTGCAGCGAATTTGCAGAGAGTGAAAAAGTGACTGGTCCTTGTTACATTAAATAGAATCTTCCAAAAAAAGGTGATGTGATCATTAATGTACTACATACTGTAGTTTTATCAGTGATTCTGTCATGTGTTTCTCAAACTAAAATGCAAACACCAGTGGCCAATATGAAGCTACTTTGTGACTCAGTCATAATTTCTGTCTCAGTCTTGACTTGTTGAAACTAGCATTAGCATACCGCTACTAACTGCCGTATTTTGCGCAGCGATCGATAGCGCTAATGCGGAGAGCAAATGAATAAATTAGGCCTAAACTAGGATTAAACCAGATCTAAACCAGGACTAAACTATGGGTGTTTTCAGACCTGCACTGTTTGGGCCGCTTTAAACGGACCAGAGTTCGTTTCGACCGGCTGGTCCGGACCTTTCATGCAGGTGTGAATACACACATGCAAATCCTGGTGCGGTCCAGAATACCGGACCGAGACCCACTTTTTTAGGTGGTCTCGGTCTGCTTCCAAACGGACTCTGGTGCGGTTCGCTTCAGGTCTGAATCAGGTCTGAATACAAACAGCCGAAGCACTGCCACTGTAGCTTAAAAAGACACCTTGGGAAATATTTGCCCTTCACTGCTGCTAACGCTAACACTGCTGCTAACGCTAACACTGCTGCTAACGCTAACACTGCCTGGATGCTACAAACAATGAGTTGTGGACAGACCTGGAGTAACAGCACGTAGGACTTCAATGTTTTTCTCCATTTCCGGGTCTGTGCTCTGTGTAGTCCTTGCTGTCCAATGGGATGCGTCGTTGTATTTACGTAATATAGTTCACTTGCAAAGTGAACCTTACCAAACGAAAAAAATAAAGTCCACTTTTGGTCCGGACCAAACAAGCGGACCAAAGGACGTCTGAATACACCCTATGACTGAACCAGGACTAAACAAATCCAGGGCTAAATCAGGACTAATCAAGAACTAAATATAGTCAAATTTAAGAAGAAACCAGGACTGATCCAGGTCTTTGGCTCTTCATGTTGTGTAAAAAGCTGGGTCTAGGTCATATAGTAACACATGTACACCCTCCATATATGTTATGTTCAAGCCTGATACTGAAGATGTTTTTTTTGTTTGTTTGTTTCTTAAACAACTCTGCACTCAGGCTTATAGAGGGGGGTCTTTACTATGGCATGAGCATTGGGTGGGATTTACCACAGCCCTTAACTTTTCTGAATGTTGAAAATCACAAAAAAGAATAATTTATTAATGGCCACGATGAAAACTGTAAAGGTGTATTGAACACACCGACATATCGTATTGCATTGTCGCAGAGTGACGTATTCAGAGAGACTTGAATGACTTATACTGGCCATTTGTCTTTGATTCAACGGTAAGAGGTGACATCCATGTAGGTTGCAGGTCATAGATATAAATGATATCACAACGATAGGCATGCCCCCAGCGGCTCTGCACACTGTGTGGGGAATAGCAATCGATCTTTCTGTCAACGACTATACTGAAAAGTAGATGTCGCTGAAGAGGTTTTCAAGCTAAACGGCCGCCTTACGAGCTATGATGTCAAACAGACCCTTTTTAGGGATGTCCCACAGTGATCAGGATTGATGAGCGTTTAACCATGACACCAATCAATCAGACGGACAAATCTTTAGCATCTCCACGTGTCGCCGCTATTCAATGCAGGACAGGCATTCTTCCGACACGCAAACAATGTCCCTAATTTGTCAGGCACACAATAACAAGCCTGGCAGGACCCCATTTGCATCAGGGGAGGACAACAAATGTCATTGATTGGGATATTGATTATAGTTTTTTTTTTTTTGAGGAAAGAGATGTCCCGCGAGAACAGTCCAGGCAGCTTGACAATGAGCTACTTAAATTTATCTTCAAAGAGCATCCCAGAGATATCGCACATTTCTTTAAGTGATAAATGAGGGGACACAATGAGGTGCCACTCGGTATTGACGACGGAAAAACACATGACGAAAAATGTTGAGTAAACATGTTTGCGGAAAGATTCATTTAAACCCCATTGGAACTTTAACAGACCTTATCACACACTATCCATACACTAGATCACTATGATAAAGGCTATAAACAGGAGTAGAGGCTGAACAAAATCCATGATCACTGGCTCGCAATCAAAATACATGTTTATTTTGAGAGAAATGGAGTGCTTTTACTGTATTACTCCCTGTCCACTCGTCTGCCCCCATCGCACTGCAACAGTTGCATATAATTAACACACAAAACAAGGGCCAATTGATCATTAGTGCATCAATATGCAGTTTGCATTAAATTATTGCCCTTAAATAGTGTCTGTTTGAGGTGACACAGGGTAGCCTCATCAATAATGCAAATGGCCCGTAGGGAATTAAGTCTGTCTTTGATAATGACAGACCACCAGGCGTCAGTGAGTTAATATCCAATACTGAATTCTGTGCCATGCAGGCCACTTCCTCAGTCAATGCGTCTCTTTGCAGAAAGGCTTTTGCAAGAATTCATTTACACCCAATTGTAGTAGTTCGGTATATTTACAGTTCAGAGTTCTCTCTTTTTTGTTTAAAAGCTCTCTTTGTGTTGCAACAGTTAAATATATTTGGTTTACCGTCGCACACTCGCGGCGGTGGGGGAGGTGTTTCCCAGCAGAAACAATATTAATGACACAATCATTATATGGGATGACAACATGAGAACTGAACAGCTTCGTTATGTACATAAGCTATTTTATTTTTTATGTATTGGACTAATTTTATTCCAGGGGCCCCAGTCCCTTGATTCCCCTGCGCCGCCCCTACAGCACTCAGATTCAGTCTGAGCCTTCAGGATGACTGCACATTATTCAGGAGAACGTCAGAATCTGTTTTAAGTTTGAAGTTATTTGGACTAGACTTGAGGCAGTATTTTGCTGTGTGAATGTTAAAACTTATTGTATTGTAAACCCAAGCTGAAAATACAGTAAAGCTAACGGCAGTCAACAAAGTGTCTACATTTATTTTATTTTCATTTGTAAAAATATCTATTAGAGTGCTTTTCTTAACTACTGTATAACTATGACCAGTATTTGAGGCTGTGTATTCAGCCTTTCCTATTTATAACAGAGACTATGGCGGTCCTCCATGGTCTAATTTTCTCCACCATAATCTAAAAACAAGCTACGCAAGAGGTTTGGATTGGAAATTACAATTCATGTGCTTCTTCTTGTCTGAACACAAACACATAACCTTAACTATACTGTTTAAAAATGTTCATTTCTTACTCCAAAATACCGACAGCATATGATTTATTTCTACTAATTATTCTATTCCCAAATCTTTGTTTTGTTTCTAGGATTACCATTTATCAATAAAGACACCG
>OMNZ01057954.1:27865-43048 GCA_900303255.1 Lesueurigobius sanzi | reverse complement strand
GTTTATTTTTCGACAGACACTTGATTGCACGATGTTAATATCAGTACCGACTTTCTTGCTTTTCGTGTGTCTCCAAATGGAAGTGAATCGTCGCACGTCACTCCCACATTTGATCTGTGAGTTACTAATTGCCAAAAAAAAAAAAAAACGGGGACATTGTGTTGTTGTGTGTCCGATGCAGAGCTGGATTCTGAGCCGCCTCCTTCGACGCACCCACATCTGTCCTTCCCGGAGCTCTTCCACAGCCGCAACATCTGGAAAAACCTCTGCGTGCTGGGCTTCACCTCGTAAGTCTCACACTAGCTCACTACGCCCACGAACTGCACCCGTAGAAATAATATGTTCATGAAGAGATCTCCTGAAAGCCGGGAGGATCTCGCCTCACATCAAAAAGGCCCCCGTGTTTGATTTCTGGACTGTGTGGGGATCTCGATGGGCTTTCTTCAGATCCTCATCAACCCAAAACATGCACAGGGCACATTGTTAATATCCTGTATAATAGGGTGTGCTCACGTTGTAAAATTTGATGATGGAGGGCAGGGGCCAATAAAACTCTTGCATTCTCCAAAAATACGATTGACAACTGTTCAACCTCATCATTATTTGGTCGTGATCGGATTCAGAAATCTTCCATATTATTCTTATGCCTGGAAGTCCTTTCGATTGACCAACATTACACCCACGCTTTTGAAAACTGTCACCACTTTTGGACACCTTTATGAGAAAACAATTAGCACAAAAGTTTTAACTTTCAGGCTCAGTTTTCGAAGAAGAAAGACATGGATGAGCCTCTTGTGGCGCTAATGACTTGTATCTTTATTTTATCATAACTTGCAGGTGCTTCTTGGGTTCCATATTTCAGAGCATAGCAGCGAAGTTATGAGATATAACTTCCCCAGTCCCCCCCCCCCAAAAAAAAAATACAAAATCAGGACCAAAATAAGGGTAAGATTTAACAAAATTGGGAAAACAACAACTAACAGTGAACTTGAGCTCATTTATTACTGTAGTTGCATTCATTTTGTGTTTTGGAGTTGTTGAGTTTGCCAAAATCTTATCAATCGGCAAGAGGACATCGCCTAATATTGCGATATGTTGCAGCCCTAATCCCCTGTGTAGGCTTGCCCCAGGTGCTCCGGTTTCCATCAGCCTAAAATAACAACAGTCGGTCCCTTCTGGGGCCAGGAATCCCTCAGAAATGACCTCAGGTTCAGGCTAATCTCAGAGGAACTTCTCTTCTTAAATAAGGCCTGCGCTGGGCACGTCGGTTCATGTGTTATGGAATCCAGCTGCATTATTATCAAGTGTTAATAGCAATACTGAACATTTGGGCCACTGTTCCAGAAGTCCACAGCGCGTCTGGTACCTGCTCTGTCAACAAGAAACACGTGTTGTCCTTATTTTACCTCCTGCTGTAAATTTAGTCCCCGCTCCGTTAGCTCCATCGTTTATTTACAGAGCTCTAAGTGTCGAGTTCCACCTGGAGCACGCAGCCACAGTCGCTCTCTTCAAACACACTTTTTAATCACCCTCCTTTATCTCCCCTTCTCGTTACTATCCCTCCTCTCCTTGTTCTATCTCCCACCTCTCTGTTTGTCTTACCTTTGTCTCTCTCCACCCCTCTTCCCTTCTCTCCTCCTCTCTTTCTCTGTCCTCTGTATTGTCTCACCCTGTCTGCCCGCTTCCTCTCCCCCACCCGTTTATCTCTTATTCTCCCTCCTCCGCTCTTTCTCTCCCCCCTTTCTCCTCCTCACATTCACTCACTCCGCCCCCGTCTTTCTATGCCTCTATCTTGTCTTCCTCACTCTTGCCTCACTCTCTTTCTCTTTTCTCTCTACCTCCCATCTTTCTTTCTTTCCCATCCTTTCCTTGCGGCCTCTCTCTCCCCTATTCCTCTTATTTCTCTCTCTTTCTTCCTCTCTCTTTTTTCTCTCTACCTCTGTTCTGTCCCTTTCTTTCTCTCTTCACCCCACCTCTCTCTCTCTGCCTCTCCCTCTTTTTTCACTCTCTCTCCCCTGTCTTTCTCTCGCTCCCTCTTTCGTCCCCCCTTATCCCCCTCTCAACCCCTTTCCCTCTCTTCTCCCTCTTTCTCTCTTTCTCCCCCTCCTTCCCCCCCCCCCCCCCCCCCCCCCCCCCCCCCCCCCCCCCCCCCCCCCCCCCCCCCCCTCTCCCCCCCCCCCCCCCCCCCCCCCCCCCCCTCCTTCTCCCCCCCCCCCCTCCTCTCCCCCCCTCCCTCTCTTCCCTCCCTCTCTTCCCTCCCTCCCTCCCCTCAGGTTCATCTCCCACGGCATCAGTCACTGCTACAGCTCGTTCCGTGCCGACGTCAAGGGGACCGCGCCCAGCTTCTACTGGACCTACCTGCTGTCCGTCAGCGCGGGGGGCGGGGCCTGGCTGTTGCTCTGGGCGACGGTGGACAGGTGCGGCCGCCGCGGCATCCTGCTCCTCTTCATGACGATGACGGGCCTTGCCTCTTTGATCCTCCTCGGCCTCATGGAGTGTAAGTGGGACGAGACTGGCACCAACACCAAGCAGAGATTATTGTCTTATTATATTATCTTATAAGCCTTCGATCTATGAAATAAAGGTAGGTACAGTATGTGGCTGAAAGTAACAAATAAAATATTAAAGTAAAGTAAAAAATATAGGTACTTTTTCACCTGGAAACAAAAAAAGGACCTAATAAGGAGTGTAATTATTGCACTGTTTCTCCATAGAACTAAATGGGCAATTTGTAACTTATTATCAAAAATGAGCAAAATAGTATCTCAGGGTCTTGTTCACGAGTGAGGGACGGATGGAGCTTGAGATTGACAGACGGATCGGTGCAGCGTCTGCAGTGATGCGGTCGTTGTATCGGACTGTTGTGGTGAAGACGGAGTTGAGTCCAAAGACAAAAATCTCTATTTACCAGTCGATCTACGTTCCTACTCTCACCTATGGTCATGAGATTTGGGTCATGACCAAAAGGACAAGATCGCGAATACAAGCGGCCAAAATGAGTTTCCTCCGCAGGGTGGCTGGGCGCACCCTTAGAGATAGGGTAAGGAGCTCAGTCACCCGGGAGGAGCTCGGAACAGAGCCGCTACTCCTCCACGTCGAAAGGAGCCAGCTGAGGTGGCTCGGGCATCTGTTTCGGATGCCTGCTGGTCACCTCCCTCGAGAGGTGGCCCCGGGGAAGACCCAGGACACGCTGGAAAGATGAGGTCTTTAAGCTGGCCTGGACACGCCTTGGGATCCCCCAGGAAGAGCTGGATGAGGTGTGCGTGGATCGGGAAGTCTGGACATCTCTGCTCAGACTGTTGCCTCCGCGACCCGGCCCCGGATAAAGCGGAAGAAAATGGATGAATGGATGGATTTTATCAAAAATGTTTTTTTTTTTTTTTCAATAACATCGCCACTAGTTGCACCTACAAACACTAAACCTTCCAGTCTTGTATTAAACCATATTTTGAAAGTTTGTTCAGAGGAATTTTTCAACATCGAATTCCTAGCTTAATGTATAGAGTTTCGACTCCTAAAATACATATACATTGGCATTCTGTACAGATTTATTCTGTCAATTACTTAAAGGCACTATACCTGATTTTTCTCCTGGGTACTGAATGAAATTTGTTTTGTTTGGCATTGTAAATTCAGACATTTGTGGATATAAAACTTTGGATCTAAATACAAACCATTTCTGTCCATTTCCTCAGCTTTCAGGGCTATATTTTTCTTGCATTTCAGGGACAGTGACCCTGCAAGTTGTGAAATGTCCTTATAAACTCAATTTTGGCTATATTTTTGGCTTTATTTATATGAACACATTAAAAATGTGATTCAAATCGATATCTGTCAATTACAAACACTTTTTTTCCCGTAGTGACCTCTTTGTGACCTCTGTTGGTGAATCTAAACAGTGCAGTAGACTAGTTGTTATTAGAAACATCACAAGCATAAAGTCTCAAAGCACAAGCTGCACAATTCTTCATAAAAGTGTTAATATATGAGCGTGAAATACGATGAAATCAACCCATCCACTTGTTGGTCCTCTCACTCCTTCTCTACAGTCGGCTACAGCTAACACCACTGTCTTGTTCATGGAAAAGTACCTCCCCAGTGCCTTTGTTCCCCCGCGCACCATGATGTCAAATGCCTGCGCTGTTTGCTTAGTCTCCGGCTCCCCCTAGTGGCCGAAGCCGCCCCGTGACCTCGAGAGTTTTATGTAGGACACTGCAGTGGCACCAAAGTCAAAACTTGTCAGGTGCATCGCTTTAATCAGGCGTCAGTGACTCCAGTGTGTGGCCCGACAACACGGAGGTAATGGGATTTAGGTCACCCCCTCAAAGAGACTGGCTGCTGCTGCTGATGATGATCAAAGTAGCATTTACAGGAAAGAGGTTGTTCAGGTCAAGAGTAAATCAACAGAGAAAGTAAGTGCTTCATGATTCTACAAAGTAAGCAGACTTTGATGCCAGGTGGGAATATATCTATAGCTTTTCTCCCCAAATGATCAAACATTAAACATTTTTGTTCATTTCAATTTTTTAGATAGCAGTCGGTGAAGGCACAACAGTTTTGGGCATTTTTGCAAACAAATACATATTATTTACTCAAACTATACTCCCTATTCGGTAACACTTATGATCACAGCCCGCAGTTCCATGTGTACAAGTACAAGTAAGAAAGTAATTCCACATTCGACATTGTTACTCTATTCTTCTCTGTTCTCTCTTGTTTCTTGTAGTTGCAGGTAATAGCTTTTCAGTTAAGACTACAGCCCGCGCTCATGTTTAGTTACACATTAGTTACAATGTACTTGCACATTAGTTATTGGATACATATTTGTTGCACCTTTTTTTCTGACCCGCCCCAAACCGACCTGAACGAAATCAGACCCGAACCGCCCGACCCTAAAAACTGAGTCTCAATTTTCCGACTCGACCCGAACCCGCTAACATTAAAGGGAACTCTGGAAGTCGTTAATCAAAGGGGAGCGCGACTTTACAGAGGAGAAATAGCTCTTTTGTTTACATCAAACGAGCTGCTGAAACACTTTGAAATCACATATGGACTTATCAGGAAGCAACAAGCAGCTGGCTTTACTTTTACCAAGTCATGGATAACTAGATCGTTGTCTGCTTCATCATTTTCATCATCCAATAATCCCGGTAGGCCCTGGCTGGAGCGTGTGAGCTGGTTTGGTGCTCGCTGTGCATGCGTTTGGCGCATGGTAGCCTCATTAAAGCGACATGATACTAAAACTTGATAAAATGAGAAAACAGATGCGTTTACCCTATTAAACTGGAGGTTCAACAAGCCACAACCTACTGGGCTTTTGGATAATTATGCATTTTTGGGCACTGAATGCAATGATGACATATCTATCTACCCGAAGTTCGTCATCTCATTTGAGAACCCGAACCTGACCCACACATCACTATTGTACACCTTTGTTACACCTTGTACTTTAATGTGTATTGCCCTTACCTGTGTGATTACATTCTTCTTACCTGTACCTACACATGGAACTGCAGGCTGTAATCTAAAGTGTCACCTTTAATTCTACCTAGTAGCTAATACTCCGCTCTTAATCCAAAGAACTTTGTCAGCAAATGAGCAGAATTGACACACTTGTGGGTCTTTTAAGAAGAAACCAGTAACTAGTGATCCACATTGTTCAGTAGGCCAATAAGTACTTCATAAAGGTTGTACCGGCTCTATTCAGGATTTGGATTTCGTTTGGATTTTTTACACCTAAAATGCCTTATTTTATTTTACATGAAAACTAACAAAAGCTTGCAATACATCTTTTCTCATATTTATACCTTAACTGTGGCTGAAACATCTTTGTTTTTTGTGCTTTCAGATCTGAGTGAGACGGCCATCACCGTGTTCTCCGTCCTCGGTCTGTTCTCGTCACAAGCCACCGCCTCCCTCTGCATCCTCTTCACCGCAGAGATCATGCCCACAATCATAAGGTAAGATTTAGGTATATCGCAAAATCACTAAAGTCTTCCATCTGGCAACGTCAGCCTAACACAAAACATGCATGGAACTTTTTAGCCTGGCTTTACTCCTGATTTAGTGTTTTTTAGTCCTGTTTTAACCCAATTTGATGAAAAACAACTTGGTGTCTAAATAGAATGGAAGATAGTAGTAATAAAATATTGCAATGATATCGTGCAGCCTCAGAAAGATTAGTCTACGAGGTATATTAAATTACACACGGTGCAGAATATTTTAGTTGGGAACATCTTGCTCTAGTAATGAGTTATGAAAATTTAATTACAAAGTGCGTATTAAGGAGGGACTCAGCAGCCAAATGTTTTAGTAATGAAGAAAAGTGACTTTAGGCAGGACTTAATGATCCTGCTCCTCCTACACATACAGCATCACAGAGGAAAGTGGGTTAAGGGTTATTAAAAATGCAAAAACGGCAAAACAGTCACAAAGTTATACAAGGTGATTCTGGAGTAACTTGTACAGAGTTTTATATCTGATTCATTTCATGTAATAATTACAAGTTAGCGGTGTAATTGCAGTTAAATTTGTGATTTCGTTGACAGTGGTGCGTCCAGGAGCGTTGGGAATGTGTAGATGTGTATAATTAATATGTGTTGTCTAGACGCTGGGTCACAGCCTCGCTCTTGTGTGGGCCGCTGTAATTAGCGCCTACTAAATCTGGGCGCTTATATAAGATGAAAGCGTGTGGAGTTTGGCGAAATCAGTGGAAAGCATTTCATAACTAACAGAAAGAACAGCATCAGATATAAAGTAGATCATAAATGTGTTGGCTTTCAAAGTAGTAGTGCTATATGTATTTGAAAGTGATAAATTAGATTGTAAGTGGTGAGAATCTACAAAACAATCATACTTTGCATCACAAAACTTTACTAACTCACTCATGCATGCACGAACAATGTGTGCTGTGATGTTTATGACCAAGTTGATTGTAGTTTTAGTGTAGTGTAGAATGAGTGAATATTAGTAATTTTAATCCAAATGCGTTCCCCTGAGGACGTTTTCTGGTTGACTTCTTCAAAAAAATGTATACAAAAGTGAGCCAGTCTTTTGAACGGCTGTTTTTCTGAACAGATCCCAATGATTCAGCTCCCATTAAAGAGACATACTGTATTTTTAGTAGTGATGGATTTATAACTAAATGGCCATAAGATGCTGAATCAAGTTGTTGCTCCCTCATAAAACCTAGGGACTTGGAGTCAAGTCAAAACACTCACAGTAATGTGTCCAAAAGTATTATTAGAAATGAAATAAAGCCTTGTAAGAGCTCCTGAATGGATGGCTTTATTTGTCCTCTTAGGGAAACTGGTTTGAAGCATTGGGTGACCAGATTCCCAGTTTCCCTGTTTGTTTTTTTAGCTCTCTGTCCCATGCCCCCGTGGATTTCTGGAAAACCAATGATTTGCCCCATTTTACACAACCTCTGTCCCATCAGGTGTCCCGGTTTTTCGTTCCATGCCCAAAGCAGTGTTTGTTTGTTTGTTTTTTTTACTTGAATTTAAGTATTTCTGGCAATGTATTCATCTAACACAGGGATCTCCAACCAGTCGCTCTCCTTTCCAAGTAGCTCGCCAAAGGCTTTCTACATGTCTTTCTACATACATACACTCGATGAGTCAAATTTTACATGTTTTTGTTTGTCCTAATAAAACATTTAGGTGAATATAGCTAAATATAAAGCGGATACTACAGTTATTCTCTTTTATCGTGTTGAATGATCATCTTGGCAGTTCTAGAGGCCTCCTTACATGTGTTTCTTTGAAGCATAAGTAGCTCTCTGCCATTTTTGTTACGCAAAAGTAGCTCACGTGCTAAAAAAGGTTGGAGACCCCTGTTTATAGCAACTGGGCCGCTAACAAGCTCAAAAGTCTATCCCCTCAATGCTGACTGGTCCATTCTTGGCATTTACAAACAAAACAATTTTACCATTCAATGTTGGGGGGGGAAGTCACAATTTGGCTTCCTCCACAAAATCCTATCAAGTGGAAGATTGTGGAAAATCTAGTCACCGTATTATAGTATAAACAGTCAGCATGTAAGGACACACAATCAATGTAGCACACTGTCTTTGATGACTTAAAAATTAACTAGTTCAGACAAGGTTAGTGCTAGACGGTCGGCTCGGAGGGACAGTGCTATGATTTTGGATGGATCGATGCGTTTGTTTGTCTGAAAATATACCAACACTGCAAAAAATAAGTAAATTCTTCATGAAATGAGTCAATTTGCCCTTGATTTGAGTAGGAAATTAAAAGAATATGCTAGCTAGCGGAACAAGTATTGCTGCACTTAGCATCTAATTTCACGTGATTTGAAATAACTAATTTCAGCGCAATTAGGTGTTTTTTTTTCTCAATTTATTTGCAAAATACTTCCATAATTCCACTGGCAGATTTTTCTACTTGACAAGTCCAAATTACTCAAATTAAGGTATAATATTCTGAATTTAAGTAGCTTTAACTGCTTTAATCCAGATGTTTGCACTGTAATCCAACGATATCCCTGTTCCTAATCCTCCGACTATCTAGCACTAACCTTCAGACAATTACTTAAAAAACAAACATTGCTGTGTAATTAAGCATCATAAGCCCTTTAAGTACTTCACCAGTTCTGAGATAAAGCCACAGTATTAAAAATAAAAGCATGTGTCTATTATTGTCCTACATCTGTCCCCTTGTCCTGTCCAGGGGCAGCGGCGTGGGCGCGGTGCTCGCCCTGGGCTGCGTGGGGCGCCTCAGCTCGCCGCTCATGGACCTGCGCAACCACTACGGCTACTTCCTGCACCACGTGGTCTACTCGTCCCTGGCTCTGCTGGCCGTGCTCTCCATCCTCCTCCTGCCCGAGAGCAAGAGGAAGCCCCTGCCCCAGACGCTGGCTGACGGAGAGCAGTACCGGCGCCCCCCGCTGGGCCGGAGGAGGCGGGACAATGTGCCTCTGCTGGCCACGCCCAACCCAGAGACCTGAGCGCGCACAGTTCTCACGCTCGCACGGTCGGATCTAGGCAATATCTAAAGACTTTAGACCTATAACGAAAAAGGGACGACGAGCAAAGGGCTGAAGGACACCAAGCTTTTTAACATTGTCATCTCCCGCCTCCACTCCTGCGTGTGACCTTTTGACCTTTAACAGGCGGCGTGCGCTTCCTCTTCACCAGCATCCATCACCGAGAACCGTCACAGTCATCGATTAGGCAAAACAACATGATTTTTAATTTATTTATTATTTATACTTTTATAGAAGGAAGAAAGAAAAGAGAGAGGATTAAAACTTCCAAACCCCTGCACCTTCTCAACAACAGACACAATATGATTTTATTTCAGGTTTTCATCATTGACTTGATCATTGTATTTTGCCCATTGATAAAGAGCGATTCCCAATTGGCGGTTCTTGGTTAAAGCCCCTGGACTCAATTTTAACCTTTTTGTCTGTATTTGAAAGATATTTGTTACGGCTGCACCATTTTGACTAAAAACCTAATTGAGATTCTTTTGGACAGAAATTGCGATTCGATTTGCGATTTTTATATAATTTTTTATGCATTTTAGTATTGTCTAAGCAAGGGATGATTTTGTCCCACAATTTCCTTTTCTGCGATTCACAATATTATCACAGTAATTATCTGCCGTAGTTGAACTGACTCCTTGTTCAACTGTCTTCTTCTTAAGAGATGATGCAAATTATGAAAAAAATGCTGCAATCAACTAGTCTTTTCATCACGGTTACCAATATTATTGTTTGTTGTCACAGCCCTAGTATGGGCTATATGCACAGCGAGCCCATGTGACTTCCGACTGGACTCAAAAACCGCTAGCACCCTTCGTCTCCCTATTAATTTGCATTGAGTAGTTAGCATATCTCACACAAATGAAGACTAACCTCAAGATTTGTCAGCGGACAGCGAGTGACTGATACCATGTGACGCAGCAGCTGGTTAAAAACATTACGTCGGATGTAACCACTTCATTGGAAGGAACCTCTGTGCTCCGAACGAGAGGTGTTTATGCCTCGAAGCTAACGGCTAACACCAAATAAAACATTAAACTAGCACAAAGTTTTGAATGAGCTGCACAATAAAGAAGCGGCCTGTCAGCAATTTAATTATTATTTAGTTGTTTAAATTTTATATCGTTTCTATTGAACACTAGCCATTAGCTCTGAGATAAAAGTTCCTACCTGGATGAAGACTGACATTTCCTCCAGGCCAGTTTTCACATCCAACATGGCGTTTTTAACACACTGCCACTGACTTGCCATCAGTGAATCGTTGTCCTCCACGTTATCTTCACATATTTTTAGATTTGTCTGAGCCCTGCTAAAAATTCAATGCAATTTGATGCAAGACGGAAATGCGCCTCCGGTCATCGAATCAGGAAGTTGGTCACGTGGGCTCACCGTGCATATAGCCCATTGTCAGCTAAATATAATTCTAAAACTACTGTTATACATTGCAGTAGTACTAATTTATTATATTTCAGCTTCATGAAACGCTGGAGATGCAAGACAGAAAAACCCCTCAGCCTTTGGGGTGAGGTTATTGCAGTATTTAAAATTGCAATGTTGAAGTGATATTGATTAATCTTGCAGTCCTGGTATTTTGTCAAAATACCCTTTTAGTCAAATATCGACAAAAAAAGGCATTTTTAGTCATCAAAACCTGACAAAAAGGTGTATTCCTTTTTGACAAATATCTACTATTATTTATGGCTGACCATAGACCATTGTTTCCCAACCAGGGCCCCAGAAATCATCAGGAGCGCTGTGGAAATTTCACCTGATCGCTGTGTATTGGTTAAGTAGAACAATTACATGCTCTACCACTAAAAAAAAAACAAAGCAGCCCGCAGTCATGCTGCACATGAGACAACTCACGGGTTAATGATGTGTTCCCGAACACACAGAAACAGGGTATCAACATAGTTAAAGGTAAACATCTGGAAAGTCTTGAGCTGAAGTTTTTTATATTATTTCCCTTAATTTTCCACTGATTGCCTCAGCTGGGTTAGGAACCCAAGGAGCTGCCATTATAATATTTATTTATAATAATTCATAATGTATACCTTTTGCGACTCTTTTGTTTAGTGGGATGCCTTGTGATTGTTCTTTTATAGAAAGGGTGCCTTCACTGAAAAAGGTTGGGAAACACTGCCATAAACAACATAAACATAATGCAGACTGCATGCATTGGTCTTATTTTTTCACAAATTACTGATTTTACAATATACTCTGATGGGGAAATCTTATCTTTCAAAAAGAAAAAAGGTATATGGCCTTTAAATAAAGGAATAATATTGAGCACTGTTTGAATTAAATGCCAGACTACAGCACCTTTATGGGATCTGCTTGTTGGAATATGAAATTTAGCAGCTGATTACTTAATATGACACACGTGTGGTCTGTGAGGGTCAGTTTGTATCTTCCTATCTTGGTCAGCACTGCTTAGGTTCAGGATTAGTCTATTGTTCATGTTTTAGGCCAAACGTGGTTCAAGAAAGAAGTAAGTGAGGAGCTGATGTCTCAAATTGCTGCAGAAGTGTTAGAATCCCCAGTGCTCACAGTTTGTATGAACATATGGGGCTTCATATTGTTTTGCCTAATCGGTGTATGCTCCAGCTGTTGTCTTAACATTGGACTGTGTGTCTTGTCATGTGTTAGACGTGCCACTCAGAGGTCACTTTGTACATGTTTCTGTAATGACTTTCTTTATGTTTGTGGTCTGTTTATGGACAGGCTGCTCCACTGTCATGTGACACTGATGGACATGTGGGTCTTGTAAATAGTCTAGTCTCTTTAACTTGATGCAGGATGTGGGTTGTACAGACTATGCAGAGGGAATGTGGTGCAGTGCACTCTCAAGTATTTTTAAAGATCATGGTTCATTTGGCCAAAGTCTTAATGGGCAAATAAACAACCTCTTCTAGTTATCACATAATCTTCAAGTCGAGGCTAAAAACAGTTAAGGCTAAAAACTGTTACTAATCTGACCTGGAGTCAGTCATGTCTCATATTTATTATTATATTGGTCTAATTAATATGACAAAAAACCTAAATTATTCTGGAACATTAAAACAGAAGTAAGTAATATATTGCTGATTTTGGGTTGAGTATCTCATTGGAATCTGTCTGTGTAGGTTCTCAGTCGTCCAGGAGTTGTTCATCTGTACTCTGTAGTTGAAGTGTAGGACGTTTCGCTCTTTATCCAAAGAGCTTTGTCAGCAAATTAGCAGAATTGACACACATTTGTGGGTCTTTAAAGAAGAACCCAGTAGGGGGTGTTAACCTCTAAGTCCCACCTCTCTTCTCGTTTCTCTTCTTAAAACACGTGTCAATTCTGCTCAACGCTGACAAAGATTGTTGGATAAAGTGCGAAACATCCTCCACTTCAACTACAGAGTACAGATGAAGACTGAAGAACCTTTGCCTATCTTTTTTTTTTCTTGTTTTGACTTTGTTTTGACTTATAATTCTGAAAATGAAATGCTTTTTATAAGGAAAATAAGGTATTCTTTATCCTTGACAAGTTATTGGGATCAATGTGAGTTTGAGTCCAAAACCAATAGAAACCAATAGCCTTGACAAAAGCCTGTCTATACTTAACATAGAGTTGACTATTGGAAATGTGCATGAAGCATCTCCACATCGTTACATAATATGGAGTGGAGAGTTTTTCATTATTATTGTTCTTTTACAATATATCAAATTACTAAATCTCCAGGGCTTGACATTGACACTGATCCAAAGCCTAAACGCTGGTAGATTTCTCATGAGTAACATACAGTAAGAAAATCAAACGTGGTGCACATCGAGGCTGGGATAAAAACATATCCAATATTGGCGTTCACATTCCATATTATATTATATTTAGTTATTTCTCTTTCAGACTGACGGAGCGGCAAAAACAAAACCTTTAGTGCTGGTAAATGTTGTTGGACAAAGGCTGTATTTGACGTTGTAGCTGGACGAGACTATAGTTGGCTGGATAAAGTGAAACCTTGATAAGTTTTGTCAAGTAAAGGCCGTATCTCACCGGCGGGGACTTCCCAGAGACTCCGCAGAGACTTCCCAGATACTAAAGGGCCTATTATTTTGAATTAGTCTCTCATTGAGACTAATTCAAAACCTGAGGTAGATTTGAGTCTAGAGTGGAGACGTCTTGTAGATGGTTAAAATATCTGCCAATAGAATAAGACTTGTTGCATTTAAGATAAGAAAACACAACGTAAATGAAATGTATTATCTAATTTGAAGTGCAATATATATTATTTTCTTATTTTAAGTGCCAAAATACTTGTTTCATAGGCAGATCATTTCCATACCTGCTCAAACAGATCAAAGGGGAAAGACAAAAATGTTAGCTACCTTTAGATCACTTTTTGGAGTTCTTATGTTTTCAGTATTTATTTTTTACCAAGATATGCTACAATTGTATGTTTGTCTTCTCCTTTAACCGAGCCCATGTTACACTGAGCGCAGTGACTTTGTGTTGGAGGCGTGTCTTGTCTCTACATTCCTGTCTGCATGTTTGGAAGCACTCGAAGGGCTTGTCCTCATGTATTTCTCAGATGCTTCTAGTTACGTATTACCTCTCTTAGACCTGTTTTAGCGGGACGGACGGAACTTTAAAAACTTACCGCAGACGTAGAGCACCCGGTCGAACAATTTAAAGATGTCACTTCTCGTCGTCGATGTTATGTTTGTTTCGTTTTTTTTTTGTTTTTTTTACCCGTGTAGGATGAAGGCCCAGTGATAAAGTGTCATTGTTCGACATGGCAGCTCAAGAGGGCCAGAAGACTTCTAACGTTAGCTCGAAATGATCCAATGAGTCTCCGATGTTACGCTGTGTGAGTCCTAGGAGTAAAATATGCTCAGGCTGTTCGATGTACTTGTCATTTTGGTTAGGGATAAACAGTATTGTGCAAAGAGTTTCATTTATTTTGAATGGATGGATTTATTCTGACCTCATTGTACATCCATTTTGCCAATTTCACAAAAGAAATGAAAAGAAAGGGCATGTCCGAATATAGTGGAAAGAAGTAAACAAATATCAGCTTCCTTCAACAGCCTCATTCAAATTTAGTGTTTCTGAACCTTTATTTTGTATTTAGCTAAATCATTTCTTTGTATCTTGATGTATATAGTTTGTCTGAGTTCTTGATCCGAACCTTTCCATTGTTTTCCTCCCACTAACGGTAACACAGAAGCTCTTCAATCTTGTGTGTAATTTATTTTGTGACACATTAGATGCATTTGGGGAGCACAGACCTCTGCCAAGGCACTTGAGCACCCGAGCATGCAACGAATTATAAAGTGTCCTGCTCATCATCAGCGACATCAGCTGGAGGCAGGAAGTGAGCAAGAGAAATAACATTAAACTAAAACTAGTCAGTATAAGTCTAAAATTACAACTACAAAATGTGGTCCTGTTGTGGTTTAAGGAGCAAGAACAAGAAGAACGACATTTGAGACGATAAAATAAGGTTTTATCTGATATTTCCAACAACAGTTAGTCATTTGTTTATCGTTACTATGACAACAGCCACAACGGAAATAGACAGGGATCCAGCTTTCCGCTTCCAGCTAAGCCCGGGATGTTTACAAACAACGAAAGGGTGTATTGGAAATGATGCTGCTCAGTGGTTCTCAAACTGGTGAAGCTTCGGGACCCGCCTTCAATGTGTCGCAACAAGTCACGAGCCAAAACATATGCATTTTAACTTTTACTTAGCAGTTTGGTTACTTTTTGTACATTTGAAGATACACTGTGTAACATTTCACCCAGTACATATATTAAAATACAAGCAATTATTTTATTACTGTTTTAATTGTTGAAAAAATGCAAAAATGAAAGACAAGGAGACAGAAAGCATCAAGTAGTTTCTCAGACTTTTGATTAGTATATAATGTAATCTGTTTGTAATTGTTTATGATTGTACAAATTATGAAACGGAAAAACAAAGCAAAAACCTTGTATCAAGGTGTTTTTCAGACTCTTAGGTACTTAATACCACTTATTTGCAATAATTTCTATTTTTAAATAGGTTAAGTCCTCATCCAATCAATTTTTTTGATTACTCACTGCATAAAATATAATTTTCTAGGAGCATATTTTGTATTGTTGGCAACAGTATAATCCAAAATGTTACGCAGTGTACCTTTAATATCAAAATGCAGCATTTCTTTACA
>OMNZ01057954.1:0-27845 GCA_900303255.1 Lesueurigobius sanzi | reverse complement strand
TTATAAAAAGAATTATGAATCATAGAGTTGGTAAAGGCTCGTGACCCACTAAAATTGGTCCCATAGTTCATGTAAATGCTTTTGACAAAGATCCACAATGTTAAAATGGTTTGTTTTTCATCTAAATCTAAACACAATTTGTTGAACACAGTTTGGCTAAAGCAAAATCCCTCACTGTATGATCCCATAATCTAACCACATTTATTATTATATTTATTGCTAACAAAGTTAGCTTTGCTTTCTGTGTCAGCCTTTTGGTTTTCTGATTAAACCTTTGCACAGTACTGTATCTAGATTTAGGCAGTGAAATGATGTCATGTTTGTCCCGGCGACTTCTTTCCGTGTCAAATTTTGGTATTTTTTCGTTTGTGTATGTTGCACTTGGTAACTCTTATACTCAGACAACTATATCTGACAACACTGACGTTCGATGATGAGTGAGCAGTAACACTATAGCCTGATTTACTCTAAAATAAAGTCATTTCCACAGACTCTGGCTTTTTATATTCAATGCTTTGATTAGAGTAGACTTTTGTTGTGTCTGTATTAAAGTATGGTAGTGGAAGATGTGGGAATTTGGGTGACCAACTCAAATGGTAGTGAAATTGGGATGAGTCATGTGATCTGGTGGGACAGACATGAGAAATTTAAACATGTAGAGCATTGAAGGGTTTCCTTTGCTATTTTGGCCAAAAATCACACAGAAATAGGTCACAAAATATTCTAATCTAGAAAGTTAGGACACAATATTGTACATTTTAGGCAAAATATGTTTCTCTAATGCCCCATAACATCATTGTTAATGCCTCGAATGCCACAAATCTATGCTTTTATCAAAAAGTAAAGGAATGAAGTCATTTCAGATAAAAAATAAGATGAAACAAATTGTATTTTTGATTATTATGGTCAAAGAAAAGACATTTTATTTTGTCGTTTACCTGATGAATTGGAGTTTTTGTCATTCGCTTTCCAACTAATCAATCACCATGGAAGCAGGGGCTACTCGGAGCATTATTGAAAGGCCCAAGAAAGTTTGGGAACCACTGATTTAGGGCAGTGACTGAAGATGGAATAAATGATTTCTTGTGGATGTTTTTTTCAGGCAAAAGGTGGGACATTATCTAAATAAGTGAGATGGTGGGACAAAGGTCCAAATGGCAGTGCAGTGCGGCCAAAAGAGGGGCCCCTAGTCACTCTAATGTTAGCGGTAGATGTTGAAATACCAAAACTATAGTGGTTACAGACAGTAGCCACTGGATGGAGACATACCAACAAGGCATGTGCACAAAGTCATGATGGATTCTTGAAATACTGACAGTGCAGTGGTATTTACCAGAAGGAGTGCGTCAACACTGTGCCTTTCACTTCATATCACTGAAGTGCGTAGACATTCAAATAAGCTTTTGTCATCAGAGACGGCATGGTTCACATCTGCTGTTTGTCCACTGTTCGCAAATAAATAAATGAAGAAAAAGGTAGTCAAATGAATGTCACAGAAAGAGCAGACTGAAAGTGTTCTCAAGAATTATCATTGTTATTGAATTACTTATTTAGTTTTACAAGTCAATAGCCCATGTCTGATACTGATTTGAACTAATCTGGGTCAGCGAGTCACGCCATGTTGGAAAGGTCCCAGTCGACTGGTCATACTGAAACAAGGAAGAGAAAGAGGGCCATGATGTGAACAGCAATGAACAGATAAAAGGTAAGGTATAATTGTATATACATCATTTATACAATAAGAACAAGAGGATAGGGCTCAGTGTGCCGTACTTCCCCAGCATCATTGCTCCTAAGGCAGCCGTAGGTTATTATTGCCTACCCCCTTTCGAATTTGATATTTGTTTCTTAATTTAAGAGTAAAAACTAACCCCATTGTCAGAATTCTTGAAATGAATTACTCAAATCAGGGGCAAAGTTACAAATTTTGAGGAAATTTGACTCATTTCTAGCTTTATTTTTGCTGCGTAGTGTAGTTTCCTTTACAAACTGAGTCTGGTTGAAGGGCGGGGGAATCGACTCATTTATTGGAAGGTACTGCATATCCAAAGGGGAAAGTGATGTTGCGAGGGCCCCATGACATTATTCTGCTTAGGGCCCCGTGAATGCTTGGGCCGGCCCTGGTATAAGTACACCTCTTTTCCACTTCATCTTCATCAAAAGTAGTTTAATAATAAAGTTACATGCTGACAAACAGGTCAGTTGAACCCAATATGGCCTCCACAACCAAGGGGGCCCATGTAGTGTCGGGTTTTCTATTAAAAAGATAGAAAATGTAGAGTGTGGGCCCATCGTGTCGACTCTTCTCGTTCCAGGTCCAAGTCAACATGAAAATAAAACACTCAACAAAACTGCTAATACGAACATGCCTTGAATTGAGCCAGTGCATATTATGAATAACATCGGGTCAGTCCCTAAGCAACAAAGAGAATGTAACAAAGGCACTCCAAGTATGAGGCGTGGACTTCTCTCTCTTTGCTTTGGTCAGACGTTACAGCAGCTTGTTCACACTTTCCTTTGACCTTGAATTGTTCATAGGCTGTAATTTAACTCCAGTAAAAAAAGGTGAGGCGTGGGATTTTGTTTGCTCACATGCGACTGAGGAGGAGCTGGTTTATGTCTGTGAGGAGAGACACGCAGACAAACATCAGCACTGCGGGTTGTTCACTTGCTCTGGGTTTATCTTGGAAGTGTAAAGTTTGACCCATATTTATGACGGCAGTGCTAAAATGTGTGAGCTGCTGCTTGTTGTGGGGGGAATTCCCATACAGTACATGCAACGTCATAATAACTTTCATCATATAACAAAATACATACACTGGAAAAAGTTCTGTTTAAAAACAAGCTATAAAACTAGATGATACAGACCATTTTCTCCTTAAAATATATGAAAAAAAACAAAAAAAACTGCTGATAGAATAGCACAGTGTAGTGAAGAGTCTTAAAATAATATGTCAGTGATTCTCAACTGGTGGGTCGGAGAACCTATATTTTATCTATAGAAAAAGTATGAAAACACTTCCTGAGTCTCTTAAAAATGTGTTTTTCACGATGATGTCAGCTTTATATAGGGTTAATCAGTACTTCAACAATAATCTGATGGAAAATACAGTGTTTTACATTCATTTCAAGCTAAACATTAATTTATAATTTGCAGATATTATTCATGTGGAGCAGCTTCCATAGGGCAATGGTGGGTCTTGAGATCCACTGGTCTTTGTGGTTGGAATCTGAAGGCTCCATTTCAGTTGAGTGATATTAACTGATACATGTTAAAGTCTCTGTTCATATCTAGCCTTTTGTTTGTAAACTACTCTTCAAGTAGCCTTCTAGTTCCTTATAGGCATTATTCTCCTAAATTAAGACAATATTTTAGTTAAAACAAGCAAAAGTGGATCAGCAGCAAAGTAATTTACACAAGTTTTAACCCACACATCATCTCATTTACAGTTGTGCTCAAAAGTTTACATCCCCTTTTAATCTTTTGGCCATTTTTCATAGAGTATGAATGATGACACAAAAATCTGTTTTCCACTCCTGGTTAGTGGTTGTGCGAAGCCATTTATTGCCAAAGAACTGAGTTTACTCTTTTGAAATCATCATGAAACAAAAACTACTCAAATGTCCCTGATCTAACCTTTACATGACCTTCAACAACTGCCAGGAAAATTGTTCAGGAGCAAAGAAAAACTCACTTCAGCTGAAATACAGGACTCTCTGACAAAATTGATGTTTGTTTCAAGATGCACAATAGATAAAGGGACATTTGGCTAGTTTCTTGGTGAAAAGCGTAAACAAACAGTTTTTTTTTTTTTTACTTTGAATAAATGGCTTCACACAACATTTATATTCTATGAAATGCACATGTTTACATACCCAGACATTCTGCCAGGGTATGTAAACTTTTGAGCACAGCTATCAGATGTGGGCCTCTAATACTGTAGTACGGGCCATTTCAAATGGTAGGCGTAACCAAAAAAAATCACTATATGCAATTTTCCATGCACCCCCTATTTTGCACCTTTCTTGGTAAATTGAAGTCCATTGAATCTTAAAACAAGCATTTATATCTCACTGAATTGTGTTACAAGCTAAATTATCTTAATAAGTATACAAAGATTTGTATTTAGGCTTTAAATAAGATCGATAATATACTATGACACAAATTTTCATTTTTGCTGTGTCATTATACGTACAGTATATAAAAAAAATTATAACCATCGAATGAATGAAGACCTATTTAGAGAGAACTTCTCAACAATTATAGCCACAGTAGATTATAGTAGATTAAAGCCTCAAACGTAATAATACAGGAGCAGAGCTGCTAAAGAGCATAAACCAGTCACAACAAAAACACAGTGACACAGTGTGGGGCGTGTTAATGTCAGACTGAATGACAAGTGAGTCTTTCAGTCCAAGAGCAGGTCAAGTGGGAAATTTGAGAACGTCCTACGCCTATACATACATGTTTTTGAACTTACTTTCCGTCAGCACCGTGTACGTTCAAACATTGCTCAATAACTCCGCATTTTTGACCTAAATGATAAGCCACACATGACCTTCAACAACCAGAAATTCAAGTTGAAATTCCACACGGGGAGCCCACATCGGTGCGCTCTTTACCTTGTTCTCAAGCACAAACACCGCCCAATGATCTGCTTATTGTGACGGAGCGGGCATCTGGCTTAAAAAACTTCAGCCTGATTCCAAATAGAGCAGAAAGCAGAAAGAATGTGTGGTTCTCAAGCTTTCAAACCAAGTACCTTGAAAATATGTCCTTCCAAGTAGCAAACTGCAAAAACTAAAAAGAAACTGCCACGGATGAATATTTCTGCACTTAAAATGAGAAAAAGCAAATACTTCCAAGAAAATGTTCATTTATTATATAATTTTACATGCAGTATGATGTTTCGATGGCAAATACTTATTTCAGGACAATTGTACCTATTAGAGATTATTTTTTGCAGTACGTAAAAACAATAAATATAAATAAATAACCATCTAAAAATCAATAAAATCTATAAAATGCATACAATAGAGATAATTAAAGATAAAAGCAATAAAAATAAAAAACACAAGTCACGCCGTGTTAAAAGCCAGAGAATAAGATAAGCCTTAAAACAGTCCACTGTGGGAGCTGTTGGAGCGTGGCAGGGCAGAGCGCTCCAGAGCTTAGGGCCGACCACAGAGAAGGCCCTGGTTTTAAGTCTCGCCTTAGGCACCACAAGCTGGGACTGGCCCTCAGACCTCTGCACGCGCGGGAGTGTGAATTTGGATGAGGTCCGAGATATACTGAGGGGCCAGTCCATTCAAAGCTTTAAAAAACAAACAATGAAATCTTAAAATCAATGCTAAAATGAACAGGAAGCCAGAGCCATGGAAAGACGCAAGAATCTGTGAAATGGGATCGTGTTTTTTTGGCTTCCGGATCAAAGGGTTTAAACTAGACCTGGTTTATCCTATATTATGTTGAATGTACATAAACCATGTATAAATCAACTTATACACATCTCTTATACACATATACATATCCAAACAGAACATCCTAAAATTGCAAAAGATTTTGATTTCTTCTTTTACAAATGTTAATTTTAGTAACACTCAGGAGTAAATGGTTGACTGAACACAGGTGCCCCATTAGCCCCATATTTAAACTCCCTATTTCATTTTCAACTTTGCCCTCCTGCAAACATTTTCTGCAACTCAAGAAGGAATCTAGAGTTACAATAGGAAGTATGAGAACAGGCCTTGACCCCAAATGCGGCTTTGGCACCAAACTGATACAAGATACTACGTTAGTGGAATCAATATCGACTCAGAGGTATTTTCTCATGTGGCCGTGATGAGCCTGGTCTGTCAAGGAAGTAATGTACATAAAGGAGCTGCGAGAGCTGGCACGTAGTTGAACCTACTGTATATGTTTGATTTAATGTGTGGCGTCGTCTCATCCTGTTAGACTTTGTCATTACTGTGTGAATCCACAAGAGGTTCAGGTCAGAGTGCTCTGTGAGGGCCACATCAGATCAGTAGCCAAAAGTTGTGTGGAAGATGTCTGGATCCAATAATAAACTGCACCCTTCTAGAGCTGTATATACACAACCTGCTGCTAAAAGGTCATTAGTGCTGACAAAGCCTTTTAATGCGAGAGGCAAAATGTCCTCAACACTAAAACAACCCAGTACAGATGACGTCTTAAGAGCCCTATCTCTACTGTCCAAAAAACGAATGTGCCGTGTTTGTTTCTTCAGAGAGACAGCAAAAACACATCAAATATAAAAACGGTAACACATGGCTGAAGCTGTGATGTAAATACTCCCCTTAAGCACCTTTAGTGACTGAAGTACAGGGAATTACGTCTGGGCACAGCTGTGTTTTGATGTTTCAGGAGGAAGGTGCGAAGTGAGGACACGTTACACAAGCCGAAACTCGAATTTAACAACATACAGAACACGCCTTTGCATCTTTGTTATTTACAGAAAGTTGGCAAAAAAAAACAGAACAGACTACTCTGAAAGAAATCACATCTTCATAAGTTATAATTGATGTTTTGTAGTGTGTGAGTGGTTGGTTGTGGTTAGCCTTGGTTTTATATAGTGCTTTTCTGGACACTCTGGCATTATTCACTCCATACTCTAGTATTGTAGCCACAGCTGCCCTGGGACAGACTGACGGAAGCGAGGTGCCACCAGCCCCTCTATCCACCACCAACCACTTTCTCTCTCATCACATTCATGCATAGGCCAGTTGGGTGAAGAGTGTCTGCCCTACAAAGGCAAAGTGCAGGATTTGCATTACGTAACATTTCATTTGAGAAAAAGTACCTCATGGTTTAGTCATCGTCTCTCTGTGTATGTTGTATTTACACCGATGGTAGAGTATTCTTGTAATATATTGTGATCAGTAAATTATTATCTTTTTCAAACCAGTAACACAGATTTAACATTATACCCCAAACTGTGTAGTTTAAGTGCTTTATATACAGTATATGAGAGAGCTCCTTCACTGGCAAAATGTAGAAGAGTTTTAGATGATATACTGATGATGTGAAAGTTTCATGGCTGTATTTTGCTCATTTTCAGAAGAGTAACTAAGTAACTACACAATTCTCCTAAATCTCGCAGAATAGTCTGAACTGCAGTTACTGCACTTTTCCTTTGTATCGTTGACACATTTGTAGTTGCAAATTTTACATCAATATTTCTCCAAAATGAGGCAGAATTGAGCCATAAAACTTTGTCCCCCCAAAAAAATAAACAACATGAAGCCTGTTTTTGGTCTCAACTCAATTTTGACAAAATACCCAGATACTTTTTCCTTTTTTTTTCCTTTGCAGGGCAATATTGCTCAAGGACACAATGATTTTGAACCCCGACCCTCCGATCATGAGACAAACCGCTCTACTTTGACAGCTGGTGCAGCGCACAATATGTGTAAGCTATAACTAAACTAAGCCTTTGGAGTGTCAGAGATGTGATAGGCAGAGAATGCAATGCAAGTTCCACAAAGAAAAGTAAAAATATCTATACATTAGGGCTGGGCGATATGGCCAAAAAAATCTTTTCACAATTTTCTTTAGTTTAGATCACAATTTAGATTTTATCACAATTCATGTGTATAATGTGTTTTCAAGGCGACTAAAACCATCTGCTTCTTCTTGGATTTAGACCTGGTGTTGTAGTGGTGTAGTCTTGGTTAAGACCTGTTTTATTTAAGTTTCAGTCCAGATCTTTTGACATGCTTCCCTCATGGTTTAGTCCTGGTCCAGTCTGTGATATTGTCCAGGTTTAGACCTGATTCAGACCCAGTTTTCTCTTTGTTTATTTCTGACTGACTCCTTGGGTTTAGACCTGGTTTGGTCCTGGTTTGGTCCTGAGTAATCGTCGTTCATTCTGTCCCTGGTTTAGTCCTTTTTAGTTTGGTCCGAGTTTAGACCTTGATTTCAGTCTCTGCTTTAGTCTGGTTTACTTCTTGGTTTAGTCCTGGTGTAATCCAGATTCAATCCATGAAATTGTCTGATTTTAGACCTGGTTTAGACCTAGTTTTTTCCTGGTTTAGTTCTGGTTGAATCAGAAGCAGTGAGTGGAGAACAGTGTCAGTATTTGAGCTCAGAGCTGCAGAACATAAAAACCACTGACTCACTGTATGACGATGTCACCAAAATAAACAGATCATCAGGGAGATCAGATCACGATTTTATTTTTATCATCATATCTCCCAGCCCTATTATACACAATACAATCCTGAACCGGCAGAGACACAGTCATGCGATGGAATTCACAAAGGTTATCCACATTTTTCCCAGGAGTATAAGTACCACAACAGACCCTGTCCTCCTTGGGCCACATGACGCCACCTGCCCAGTGCCCCCTCCCCATGAGAAAAGCCCACTATTGTTTGGGGAAAGACGACACTGCGCTGATGTCAAGTGAGCGTTTGTACAGTAAGCCTCACGAAGCAGAACGCGACAGGAACAGGAGTCATGCCTCAGTCTCACCTTACATAAACATCTGAGAGGCTGCACTGGAAAAGAATATGTGGAATTCAGAGCTGTGTGTTCCCAGTGTTTGAAGATGACACACTGTATGATGAAAGAGGTTTGTTCAAATCTGACAAAATGAACCAAATTAAACTACTTGGCTCTCTTCTTCTGAAATACTAGTATCTTAAGTTTGCCTCCTGTTTACAAAGGAAAGTAGAGCCCGTGTACTTCTTAGCCAGCTCTGAACTGATAGGCAGGGTGAGTTTATTTGTAGAACACAATTCGCACACAAGGGAATTCAAAGTGCTTCATCTTCAAGCGGTTGCTAAGGATAAAATCCTAAGAGTCCTGGAGACGCATAGGTTGATATACTGTTGCAATCAATTAATCAAACTTTTGCTACAGAGCGCTTTTCATACAAGAATGTAACACAAAGCGCTTTACAACACGGCATCAACCCCCATTTCCCCATTCAACGCCCCGACTCCCACAGACACTCAGTCACACAAAGCCAAAAGGCACACAATAACCCCCATGCACCCGACTAACACGCGTACCCACACATATCAAGAATCATTGCCTCTTGCCCACCCACCCAAGCAGGCCCTCGGGCAATCAGCGACCCACTAGAGGCCATGTCCCAAAATGAACGAAAAAGGAACCGATTGAAGCATAAAATGTAGCTCCAGAGTAGACCTACTCAATGAATCAATGAATACAGCTATTAGAAAAACAATGTTTTGTGGGTCCAGTTGGTCCCCGCGATGAACAATAAAGGCTGTAGATACAGTAGAAATCCAGGCGTTCATTTTCATCCATCTTCTTCCGCTTATCCGTTGCCAGGTCGTGGAGGCAGCAGTCCAAGCTGCCTGGATCAAGGCAAGGCAACTTTATTTGTATCTCACATTTCATGCCAGAAACAACTCAATGTGCGTCACAGCAACAATTCAAACATAATAAAATACAGCAAAAGCTGAAAAAGCAAATAAAACAAACATTAGCAAATAAAACAAACATTAGTACAACAGAGTAAAACAGTCGGGACAATGGTACAATTAATAAAACACTTTCAATTGTCATATGCACAACTGAACAGGCAAGCCTTCAGCTTGGACTTGAAACCTGTCAAGGTTGGGGCCTGTCTCACAGCAGACTGTTCCATATTTTTGCTGCATAAAACTGGAATGCAGCCTCACCTTGTTTAGTCCTGACTCTGGGGAACATCAAAGAACCGCTCCCAGCGGATCGCAGAGCCCGGGGTGGTTCATACGACACTAACATATCACAGAGGGGAGTACAGGTGGAAATTAGCACTCGTGCTACAACCTGGTACAATGCATCTCTCCTTTCTGAGGTTAATGTTTATTGTGCACTGTCCCTGTTCAAATAAATAAATTAAAAAAATAATAAAAAATAGATGTATTGTGGTGCTAGTCTTGTAACACCACTTGTAAACAAGCAAAGCTGTTTTAAAGTCTATTCTCTGGGCGACAGGAAGCCAGTGCAGAGATCTGAGCACTGGACTAATATGGTTGTATTTCCTAGTTCTGGTCAAGACTCGAGCAGCAGCATTTTGAATATACTGTAGTTGTCTAACAGCTTGCTTTGAGAGGCCAGTGAGCAGGGCATTACAGTAGTCCAGTTTGCTAGAGACAAAAGCAAACTGGACTACTGTACCAGTCCCTTATGGCACACTGCACCAGGCCCTTATGGCTCCTCCTGCAGGTGGTGGGTCCACGGGAGGATGACCCCATGGCGCTCCTTCACCTCTAGGCAACGTAACCGGCCTTGATGGTCTCTCATCATAAGGAGCTTCTAAACTGCTCTTGGTCTGACCTGTCACCTAGGACCCTACAGGACCATAAATGTCCCTCAAACCCCTCCACCTTTGAGGAGGGTGTTCATTGCACTTATGATTATTATTCCATGCGTTCGTACATAAAAGGCTGTAAATTTGACCTGTACCATCTGCATTTATTCTCCATATTTCTGCTTTCTGCTACTTCACAGACCTAGGAGGGTTTTTAAAAACATGTTACAATACCATTATGAAACCATGTGGTGCCCTCCTTTAAATGAAGTCATGGGTGGATTAACTCACTCCACTCTCCCTGTGTGAAAACCATGAACATATTTTCTCCATCCGCCCTGCAGTGAAATGAATGTTTTATCTGTCGCTCCCACAACAGTTTACCTGTCTCCACGGCTCGGACAAAGGCCCAACCCTCCACAATAACTCGAACCTGCCCCACCTTCAGAGAGAGAGAGAGAGAGAGAGAGAGAGAGAGAGAGAGAGAGAGAGAGCAGTGTGAAGAGGAGTGATTCATGTGGTCAGTACAGTCACCTCAGGCGCAGTAACTCTGATATTTACATACCTATTAAATACCTTTCACTTGTTGTATCATTGAGTGAATAGAAGTTTAAGTGTGTGAGAAAGTAATTTAGAGAAGCCACCTTTGTGTTAGATAATAACTGTTTGGTGTGTCTGGTAACTCCCTGCACAGGTTTTGTTCAACGTTCAAAGTACAATTACTAATGATATTTTTGACCACAGAAGGCTGGAGTACAGCAAACATGGAGGGAAAGTCCGGGACACCCATCAGGTTCTCAACTGATATGGCATTGGGACTAGGGCTGGAGGCTGTTAGTTTTTTCCCGATAACCAGTACTTTAACGATTTTTTTTCCACTCATAGTTATGGTTGTGCAAAGGCATTTATGCTTTCTCTGCTTACTCTTTTGAAATCATAATGAAACAGAAACTGCTCAACTGTCCCTGATCTAACGTTTACATGACCTTCAACAACTACCAGGAAAATTGTTCAGGAGCAAAGAAAAAGTCGCTTTAGATGAAATACAGGACTCTCTGACAAAATTGGACTCTCTGAACTCTTGATCAGGGACATTTGGCTAGTTCAAAAGTGTAAACAAACAGGTTTTTTTGACAATAAATGGCTTGAGGCAACCACTAACCATGAGTGGAATGAAAGTATTTGTGTTATTATTCGTACCCTGACATTCTGTATTTGAGAAATGTTCCCCCGAAAAGGCTCACAAAATGAGTCTGCGACCCACCAGTTGAGAACCACTGTTCTTACATGTGCTGCCTTCACTGAGACTGAGGAGCCGAGGCTGGAAGCTGAACTCTCTTCCTTCCCTGAACCAAGGTTAAATTTGATTACATGTTTTAGTCTTTTGATGAAAATATAATCGAGGTTTAGTCAAGATTTAGTCAGCAGTACTTTGACTTTTTACTTAATCTCAACTCAACGGACGTTCCATGTAAATTTAGTCAACTTTACTCATATACTGTATATTATTGTATTCAAACATTTAGCACAGACCTGTCCCTTTGGCAGTGATTTTAAATGATATGAGGCTCTTTCAAACTGTGCCACTCGAAGTTTAGATGTTTTTAGTCTTAATTTAAGTCCTAATTTAGTTTTAGCCCAATTCCAATCAGCAAAAATATGACTTTGACTGAAATTGTGATGTAATACAGTATTTTAGTCGACGAAATTAACACTGCCCTGAGCTCCCATCGCCGACCTGCTTTCACAAACTCCCACAAGGGCCCTGACTCCCTGCTTACTATGTTTATCTTGCACATACTTTTAGATATTGCTCAATCTTTGCACCAAGGGTTGTAAATGCCAATGTTAGTTCTCTGCGTGTAGCGTACTGTGGTGGAATTGGCAAAAACGCTATCTCTGACTTATAGTTTGGTACTATATTGAAAATGAGTATTGCCAACATAAAGTGTCCACTAAGGACACCATTATAAATACTATAATAACCTGATGGATCCAGAAGGCATTACCCAGTGGTGCTCATCTGGTGGATTCAAAAGTGGGTCACAGGACAATTTTCACAAGGTCACAAGCCTTTCCCTGGGATTATACTGTATATATTTTTCAACTTGTAAATTATACACAATATAATATATATAATAGATAATAGACAATATATATAATATTAAGGCCATATACACATGGCCTTAATTTGGGCAATTCTGACTGTGTAAAAACAAATAATATGGAGTAAGTATGTTAAAAGAAGAAAAAACATTAATTTTAGGTTTATGAGTGCAAAAAAGATTTCCTTCACTTAAATTCTTAAATCAATGGCACATATACTGTACCTATTTCAAGAAAATTCTGTCTGTTGTCAGTCTGTTTAAGTGGTAGTATTTTCAGCTATAGGCTTTAGGTAGACTTATTATATGCTTGATCAACCACAATTGTGTGGAAAATACCATGTCCTACTGGGGTGATAGAGGGTTTCCATGCCACACCAGTTGAGAACCACTCGGTAGTATAGTCTTTCAGAGTTAATTTGTCTATTGACTGAAGGTTTGGCCAATTGAGATAATACTGTGAAGTGATAGCACGCACGCACTGGTTGCAAGGAACCAATAAAACCTTTACTTTAGTGTTGCTGATCTAGAATGGACACTTCACATGCACTTTACAAGTTAATTTACCTTGCCATAAAGATACACAGCAGGGGCAAAAGGACCTCGTCAAAGACCCAGGGCCAAACCTCCCAATCATGGCCCAAAGTAAAGCTTCTACTTTCTACAAATGCTAGTCTTGTGCATCATATATGAACTAACGGTGGTTTGGAGAAACTTTGACAGGAACTGAGGCATTTTCAGTATTTTCTATGTATGACAATGAGACAAATTACTTAAACGTGCCTGGATTTCGAGAATTTATGTTGTTTTTGAGTGGCTTTGGACTGTCTTGCATCAATTTAACTTCAACTAAAAGCAAAAATGTCTATGGCAAGAAAGAAATACTTGATCCTAAGTTAAAATGGCCCAAATCTACTCAAAATCCTTTCAATTCAGGCACTTTAAAGTCATTTTCTTATCTGAGACAATATTTTTTTCCAAGAATGTTTCTCAAAATTTCCTTGGAGGGCCAAAGGTTTTCTGATAGAGGGCCGGACTTTGCCTAACCCTGATATACAGGACACTGAGGCCTTAAAAAGTCAAGTTTGTGTTCAGCTCCTTATGATAAAATAAACTCAATGCTTTGTTGTTCCTAAAAAATCCTCCAGTTTTTATCGAATATGTGAAAAAAAACACAAAGTAAATTCCTGCAGAAACACTTATTTCTGGCGTGTGTCATTTGCCTAAAGCACTGTGTAGCTGTTATCTAATTTGTTACCTAATTCTTACATAATAGGCCCCTTCATTTTGATTGATGCGATGCTAAAATGAAAATAAAACAGCAACCAAATTTGGCTTTTCACAAAACGTTTATTTATTTAAAAAAAAAGTTATATTAAGACTTTAGATTCTCACTGTGCAAATAGTCAGCAAAAGGCGAAGATCTGGAACTGTGTAGAGAATGTTATAAATTCTTAAAATCTAAATACTATATTGTTACGATCTCTTTTACAAAATCAACTTTCTGCCTGTTTAAAGGGTGGCTATAGCAAATCAGCTTATATTTTAACATTCAATCTTCAAGCACAGAAGTACATTCAAAGTGTTATTTAGCACGTTGCCTCAGTAGAATACACACAAACTCACTTCTCAGCCTCCTATAGTAGTTTGATCATTGGAACAACAGCTTTCTCACAAAACCATGCAGCGATATGTTGAACAGCGACAATATTGGCTAAGCCTCGATCAACTTTGTACACCCCATACAAAACCAACCAACCAACAGTGCTGTGCAAAAGTGTTAGGGATCTGTGGAAAACGCTGTGTAAGTGCACTTGTCATGGGGCAAGATGTAGCATAAATCTATTACGGTTTTGATGTAGGAATGTTTAAAGAGTTCTTGAGATGCAGAATTCATGAAAAGGACAAATTATTTAAAATGAAAAAGCCTATACCAATGGTCTCCACCTTGTGTTCCACCCGTGAGCAGCTTCCACAAAATAAAAATGATGAGGATACTTAGGACTTAAGCTGGAGGATTTTTAGCCAGATTTTTAGTCTGAGGAGGCGTGGCTCAATAAAAACGTTCTCTCATGGCATGATCTGTGCTGGGACTCCTCATGTTTGTGTATGTGTGTCCTCTTAAGTGTGTGTGGTCTGTGCACAGGTCTCAAAAGATTTATAATCCTCTAGTGTGTGGGCACCTTTACGCTCTGGCAAGTTAGTTGATGATATTTCAACACAAAGAAAGAAACATAATTTAGGTTCCTCTAAATACTAATACAAACTCTTAATACTTTGCAATATTTACCTAAATGTTTGCAGATTATGTTGAGTGTGTTCAAAAAACTCAATGATTTGGTGCAAAAAGAGACAATACATCTAAAAAAAAGCATCTAAATGTGATGTAAATTTCAAGATAGTAATCACAGTATACTCATCAAGTGTATAATGTAGAAAGCCTTTGGGGAGCTACTTGTCGGAGAACTGTGGCGGCCTGTACCATTTTAATTTGTGGGCACTCATCTTTTCCCGTTAAAAACCAAGACTTTTGCACATTACTGCACATTACGCTTATTTAATGTCTAAACGACAACAGTAACCCGCACTTTAAAACAACAAAATCAACACACTTTTGGCATTCTTTACAAATTACATTGATGCATTGCTCTCATTATTGAAGTCCCTCTCCGTGTTTCATTCAAGGATCACCGAGACTTTCAAATTAAACACCTATTTTACAATTCCGTCTCCTTTTCTTCATCTTCACCTGTTTCTAAGTAGTATTCGTCGTCCGTGGTCGTGTCCGAGCTACTGTCCGAGGACTCTTCGAAGGTGCTCAGGCTGGAGGTGTAGCCCCGGGACGGCAAGAGCCCTCTGGGGGATGTGTTGTCCTGCGGCGGGTCCGATTGTCCCGCCAAGGACGTGGGGGAGAGACTCGGGGGCCGGGACATGCGCCTCGACACCGGGGACATTGGGGGGGTGGGGGGAGGGGTGGGCGGTCCCTCTGTGTCCCACGGGAGGTCGACGGTGTCCATGCTCCACGCCGCGTTGGAAGAAGCGGCCGGTCCGGAGCCCCAGCTGGACAAGCACTGCGTGAACGACCTCGGGAGCGAGCGCGACCTCACTTTGCCGTCGTTTGGGTAAAGGGGCGCGCCCAGTTGGGAGTCAATGCTAGTCTCGCTCCAGTTATCTGCATGTCCGCACGAGAACGCAGTGTTGGTCAAGTCGCCGACGCTCATGTACCTCGATCCCGTGGAGATGCGTCCCGGGCCGGAGGGGCGGCTAGACGACACCGAACTCACGGAGAAAGACCTCCCGGGTTCAATACCGTACTTCAAATCCGCGTAGGACGTTGACGCGCGCTCTTTATTGGTCACTGGCCCCAAGCTCGGGGGTCCCGTGGACGCCCTGCTCCTCCTTGAAGCCACCAAACTGATCTCCCCGAGTTCACATGGCGAAGAAGAGGAGTCCCTGTGCCGCGGGGGTTTGGGGCTGAAGAAGACGCTATCATCCAGGGCGTCTGGGGTTGTGAATGGGGAGGCAGGAGTCAGAGAGGGGAACGGCGAGAATGGAGACCTCAAACTAGAGCTGGACTTTCTTAATTCGGTCGAAGGCGTAGCAGTTAACGAAGTGGAGCTATAACCTGGGCTGAGATCTGCAGGAGACAGAAACTGGTTTGGCTTGAAGTCAAACGTTTTGTGGTCTTGATTTGGACTGTGCGTTTTCAAATGCGGGGAACTTCTATTTTCAAGTAGCTCTTCAGGGTCCGTCATGACTTCATCTGTCCACATTGAAAACTTATCCTCCACCATCTTTTTCTCAATTGGCGCCGGGACAAGCGTGTACCTATTACTCGCCCATCGGTGCTTATCCTCAACCCCCTTTTCGTTATTATTCAACTCCATTACCTCTTCCTCTTCTACCGTCCTGTTATTTTCAACTGTCACGTCGCCGGTACTGCTGTCGCTGATCCCGCCTAGAGATGGCGCCTGGGACCCCTTCTTCCATTTCTTTGGCAACAACTCCTCATCATTGTTGGACTTTTTTGTGCTAAATGTCTGTTTGATTTTACTAATCACTTGGTCCATCTTACTAGTCCGCTCAGAATCCGACCTGGTCAAACCAGCGTTGGGGGTGCTTGTGCTCTTCTTCAGTGCAAAGCGGCTTCTCTTGGGGCTTTGTTCGCTGGTGCCCTCGATGGAATAAAACTTACTCTTGCCAACCTCTTTGATTTTTCTTTTTGAGCTGTCATCGTCAATGTTGTGGCTTTCTACCGAGCTGCTCGAACTTTGATTTGACATATTATCCTGCTCTTTCAAAGCCTCCTGTCTCTGCACTTGTTGACTTAGCACTACCTCCTTGGAAACGGGCATGTTTGCAGAGCCTTTGGGCGTGGCATTCTTGGTCCCATTTATTGCCCTGTCTGCTTTCCCCTTTATGCTATACACCAATGTCTCTGTGACGCACGAAGAAATGCGAGGCGATTTGTCCCCCGGTAGAGACTGTGAGCTAACTTGCACTCTGTTATCCACAAGCTGAATTTGCCCATTAGCGTGGACCTCCCCTACTGACTTTACTTGATTATTATTGACTTGATCTAGGTTTATATCTTTAACCTTCAGACGATCCTTTATGTCTATCTGCACTGGTCGTAGTTGGAGCGAGCTAGTTGGCAACAGAGGATGCCTGGCTGGTATACTAGCAGTATTCGCAATAGGATGTAGGACGTTTGGTTGAGAGTGGCGATGAAAGAGTGGAGAACGCGGAGGTTTGGGATTACTTTCAGGTTGAGCTGTTCTACTGGAGACCAACGTGGAGTAGGGAGGCGAGCTGTAGCGGTTCTTATAGCCATTTGCAAAGTCGGGTGGAAGCGAGAGGGGAGCAGAGGAGCGATATTGTACAGCCGACTCTGCGGATAATGTTCTCTCTTGCCTTGGCATGTTCAAACCATACTTTTTATGGTCAAAAGCCGCATTTTCACAGGACAGTTGCTGGTAAATTTCTTTTGATTTCAGTTCGGCAGAGTCAGATGATAAAGACCTATACTTCACTCCTGCACCAATCTGTATACCTGAGAACTTAGGCATTGGGGAAAACGTATTGGATTGGTTGCCAGACCTTAAAACGTTAAAAATGGAAGGCGCTTTAACATTTCTTTGTGTCAACTGGTTTAGCTGTTCTTGTTTCTCCTCTGCATTTGAAACTGTGTCGTCAAATGTTACTCGCTTGCTGATTTTCTTCTCTCCTCTTTGCTTTTTGGGGTCCAAATCTACGCTATTGCTAAATGTCCTGTTAACCTTTGGGCTTGGGGTTCTTGGGGAGCTAGGGCTGTTGTAGCTAGGAGTTGACGGAGGGGTTAGCAAGGAGGAGACATAGACAGGGGGGCTATGCGGACTAAGGTAAGAGGAACTAGAAGCAGGGGTTGTGCTATTAGAATGAGTCAGGCTTGTTTTTGAGTAAAGGCTTACTGTCGGATTTAGGTTTGTGTTGGCTTGGTAGGGTTTGGGTACATAGCTGCGCTCAAAGCCAAGAGGTGTATTCAATTTAGGAGATAGTGTTTCTTCTTTAGAGAATGGAGAGGCGGAAGGATTTGCCTGGGAGGAACCTGGAGTGGACTGAAATGAGGATTTATTGCTTTGGCCCAAATCTAAGCTAGATTTATGGTTTGCATTAGTTACTGTGTTAGTGATATCATGCAAGTGGGACTGTTTGCTAACCTTTTCCTTACTTTGCTGCATTGTAGGAGTAGTTTTCGATACACAATACATGTTTTGGTACTTGCTGATGTTGTCTGTGGGAGTATAGGTGCTTTTCGGGCTTAGCAAAGTGGGAGAGAACTCTTTTGATGAATACAAACCGCAGCTTGCATCATGGTTGTTTGGGGCTTTAGCTTGACTCATAGCTGTGTGCGGTGCTGCGATGCTAAATTTAGAATTGGACAAAGCGCTGGACAAACTTATGGGCTTTGGAGGCTCCCTGTTTAAACGTGAGTCAACCTGGCCTTTGACAAATGATAGGTGGTTGGACGGATGCTGCTGTGTGCCAGCCGTTCCTCCCTGTAGCTTCTCAAGATGAGCTCTATCCGCCAACTCCTCAATGTTTTTGTTGCCTCTGTAATTTGGGATTTGCCCGTTGATTCCCGTATTATCTGGCTTAATGTGGTTGCTATTATAAGGTGTGTTGGATTTATTATTATTATTCGAAGTTATTTTCAAGCTGCCTTCCTGATTTTCAACAGGCAGCCATGAAATAGATGAGAGGAGAGGCCTTCTCGGAGTAGAATGGGATTTTAACAGGGCAGTGTGGTCATAAGGAGCGCGTTTGGGCAAAGTTAGTGGCTTTTTCGTTATGTTAATACTGTCTGGTGGATCTCTGCTAAAAGACCTTTGCGGGCTTACTACCTCTTGGCTTGAATTTGCCTGTGAATAGGGCGAATCTGTGTGCTTACTTTGCACCGTTGAATAGTTATACGTTTTGGATAACCTGTCCCTATGTGTGGGTGACGTGGAAAGAGGAGGGTTGCCGTTATTTGAAATTGAATTGGGAGAAAGCTGATTTTTGTATTGAAAATGTTGATTCAGATGCGTTGAGAACTGTCGATTGGTGTCTAAATTTTGCGGACTCTGCGTTTGACATTCAGTAGGACTCAAAGGGCTGGTGTTATTGACCCTGCGTAGCGACAAAAGCATGCTGCTCGTCGTCGGCTTGGAGCTTAGCGGAGAGTGCCCCCTTTGCGGTGATCTCTGTGGTTCGTTTGAGTCTATGGACATGGGGGACGCGGGGGAGAGAGGAGAGAGGGGAGAGGGGATGGGCCTATCAGTCCTTTTATCATCCAATCTCATGTCCAAAGAGACAGATTGGTGTATCTTCCTGTCATTGTCCAAGCCCGTAGGCCCGCTCCTCGTTGACCACCCCACAGTGTTGCTCCTTATAAATGGGGCAGGCTGCTGGCTTTGCAGTCCACTTGACAGTATCCTTTCAACACGGGAGGAGCTATTCGTCCGGTCTAAGTTCCCCTGAAAGTCGGTGCCTTCCCTTTTGGTCCTCCGCAGTCGCCCGCTCCACTGCGGGGCTAGAACAGTGGCCACAGTGGAGGAGAGCATCGTCGAGTGTCCGGACAGGTCCTTAGCCCTGGTGTTATCCACGTTTAAATCCAAAGAATTTGCCCTTCTTGGGGATATTCCACTTCCAGATGCATTTTCTCTGAGTAGTCCACAGCGGCCATTGGAGAAGCACTGAATGCTGCTGCTGCTGCTCTCAATGCTGATGCAATCTTCAGTTTCTTTGACTTTCCTCACATGAAGTGGTATCTTGTCCCGAGAATAGACAGTTTGATTGTGGATCTGTAAAATGAAAATAATATATACTGTATTAACAAGTTATAATGTGTAAAACCGAATGAAGAAGTGAACTTGTTTATTGTCAGTTTTAAAGGTTGGATTTTCTTGTCTTTTATATTTTGGCTTCTGCTTTTCAGTGTTGATAATTAACAGTTTGAATTTCAATTATTCACTTTAAAAACCTTGTAATGTAGCAAGGGAGTGTAGAAAAGAGATATTTAGTGTTCACATCAATAGAAAAATATGCAAACTTGTGTTCAGTGTATTAACAGACTCTTACAATGCAATGTGCGTGCCTTGCAGTGTTACTGAAGCCTGCGTTCCCATGGTGTGGCTATTTAAGCCTCGACAAACAGGTTATTTTGAAAGACTTGAGAGATTTCCAAAGCATTGTACACACACCCAGTCTTCAAGCATCTAAAATAATAATCACTGGTGTTTGTCGGCAGTTTGCGCTGATGATACTTTGGCTAATCACCCGCTACACGTGAGTCTAATGTACTAAGTCTGTTTGGCCGCAATTTAACACTTGATACTTACTCGATAGAAGATGTCCACATCACAAACTGAAGATGGTTGGCGGAAACTGAAAGAGGAAAGACAGAAATAATTAGTCACCTGTACAACTGCTCACAAGTACAGTATGTGTAACTTCCACATTTAATCAGTGCTTCTCATACTGTGGTACATGCACCATGGGTGGTACTTGGGCTTCTTCAGGTGGCACTTAGGTTCAGCAGTTTTAGACTTTCATTTTAATGTGAAATAATTATATTTAAGCTTCAGTAATGCATTTACATTTGGTGTTTTTCTAGTTTCTGGAATATATACTTTATATAGCTCTTTTCTTCCTACAGTAGGCACTCAAAGGTGGGCAAAGCGTGCACCGTCAGGAGCTCGAATTCAAACCCCGACCATCAGGGCTCTACCATCTGTGCAACATGATATGATTTTAACATTTGGAAATTTAATTTAGACATAATTTAGTCCAAATGGTTTTTAAGATCATTTATAGATCCAGTTCAGTTCTGATTTGATCATGGTCTATCTTGTTTGAGAGATGGATCTAAAGCAGAGAACAAATCTCCCTATGAGGATCATAAAATACTATTTGACAATGGCTCAGATTGTAGAGCAAGTCGTACAATAACCAAGAGGTTGACGGTTCAAATCCTGGCTGCTGCAGGTGCAGATTATCATTGTGTCCATGGGCAAGACCCTTCACTCACCGCCTGTATGAATGTAGTATGAATGTTAGTCGTGGTCTGTCAGTCTACCCCAGGGCAGCTGCGGCTACAGTAGCAGCTAACCACAACAGAGAAAAGTGAATGAATAATGACTACAGTGTATTGCTTTGTAAGACATTATTCTACATTTTAACCCTATATTTAAATGATAGATATTTCTAAATGCCTCACCACATACTGAATCTATTGTAAACAAATGTGTAATCTTTGCTTTGGGGGAAATCCATTGTCACTGCCATGGCTTGCACTGTAATGTCTTTACGCTTGCCATTTGAGCCGGTAGATTTAGCACAGGTATGCAGAGCGACCGGACTGTCAGCATTGTTCCATGCACTTTCTGATCCTTTTTCTTCAGTAAACAGTTTTCTCTCAGCTACAACTGTCACGCCTGGGAGTAACCAGCCAGCAGTTTGCAAGGTACACTCAAACAGGTGCAGCGAAAAGCCTCAAATGCCTATATAAGGAAAAAGTCCAGGCCTCGAACAAGGGACATGTGACTGGGACAAAGGGCGTGTCCCGTTTAGTACAATTCAATCAGTGTTTTCTGATCTGCCTGGCATCAAATTTACTTGAGACATGCCCAATCTAATATGCGCTGGGAAATGTCCTATTAGAAGTATGCCTTATCTGATGCTGCAGTTTGATTACGAAAGACTTAAAATGCTGCCGGTGCCAGGTGCAAAGAGTTTATCACAAAACCAGCTATTGTTCAGAGCAGTAATTGAAGAGGACGTTAACAAAGCTTGCAGACTGATTTATTGCACTGTTCTGGAAAGGTGATAAAATGTAACTAAACAATGCTGAGGGTAGGTATGGCCAGTGAGAGCATGTAGAATAAGAGATTAGAGCTAAATTAGTATATGAAAAACAGACGCATAGATGCATACTGCAATTTCTGGGCAATAAGCCGCTACTTTTTTCACACGCCATGAACACTGCGTCCTATACAACGCTGCGGCTGAGTCATACATTTTTATCAACGCACAAACCCGACCTGAGCCAAGCATTTTTTCCATTTGATTTGGGAGTGTGACTGGCACAGAATCAGCGCAGGCAGTTGTTACGTGCATCTCCCAACTGTGGCATTCACCGGCAGCCCTGACAGCGCCTCGCCCTGCAGCCTCTCCTCGCCTCGTTGCCGTTAAATAGCCTACTTCAGTCGTCTTTGCGCACTCCCCACTCCGCTCTAACACGCTGACCATGCGACTGAAACGCGACCTGTCGGCACCAGCGAAATTTGGTTGGTGCGGCTTATACTCAGGTGCGCTCCATCAGCCAGAAATTAAAAATTTTTTTACCTTTATTTAACCAGGGAAGTCCCACTGAGATTAGTCCTGGCGAATTTAAAAAACACAAATAAACATGAGAGGGACTTTTTTATGTGTTACCCTCAGTTTACTACCAATGTCCAGCTAGAAACCCACTTTCTTGGTTCTGCTTCAGCTTCTGTAACAATTGGATGAGTTCTTTATTGAACTCATCCAATGGTTACTAAACTAAACTGGCACTTAAAGTGTAAATATAGTGACCTTTGTTTACACTAAAGCATATGGGTCAGATCTCAAAAGTGGTGGGGCGCAGAACTATTACACTTACAGGGGTGGGATTTAATAAGTTATACTTCTTCCCACTCCTTTTCAAGTTTGGATGAGACATGCATTTCTTACTTCTTTTTGACTCTCTATTTTTATTTTTATTCTTATTTTGATGCCCTTCATGGTGCTGGCAGGTTGCTGGCACTGTACTGTGAAGTGTATATGATGTAGTGTACAAACATGAAATAAACAATCAATCAATCAATCAATCAATCAATCAATTTTCAGTGGTTTGTGAGCCCTCCCAGGGAACATTTCTTGCAACCTTTAACTACTGGAAAATACATTTGTTGAGTTGTTTTGAGTATGATTCACAGCTACAGGGGAAACGAAACACAGTATCTACCATTGTAAATTCTTCAGTCTTCATCTGTACTCTGTAGTTGAAGTGTAGCTACACTCTACACTTAACTACAGAGTACAGATGAAGACTGAAGAATTTTTGCCTACGATGGACAACTCCTGTACGACTGAGAACCTTCACAAACGTACCATTGTAAATGCGTTAATAAATGCTTTTTGGGAGTCTTGTGGGTCCCGACGCCACCACACTATACCACCACACAAACTAATAAACAAATAAACACTTCACAGATCTTTTCTACAAGTCGTTTTGGCGAATTCAGCTGAACAAATTGAAGAACAAACATGCAAGCATTTTAAACTTCTCAGCTATTTTTAATCTACTTTCTTATCTGATATCAGTGTTTACAAAATCACAAGCTATCACCGCTTATTGTACAACCCTGCATTCTTCTGCTATCATCAATCACTCCTTAATAATTGAAATGTTTCTTTCTTGATTAGTCAGTAAAAATCTAAATTATGGATTTTAAATGCAAAAGAGAAGCATCCTTATTTTTCAGTCCTACCATACTAAACTATAGAGCATCTCACGTTCTTGCACACTTGTAAATCCACATTAAACTTTTGCTTATCTGAAAATGTTTATCTAAGAACCGTAAGTTCCTTATGACCACAAGACCAGTGACTTTATAGTAATTTGAACTGAAATATTTTGTCATAATTTTAGTCAAATTAATATTGTTGCTGACTAAAATTAGACTAAAACTAAATTACAAGTAGGCTATTTAATAAGACTAAAATCTCAGATATTTTTTTGTCAACTAAAATGGACTATGAACTTCACTGGCACAGTTTGAAAGAGCCTCACATCATTTAAATTCACTGCCAAAGGAACAGATCTGTGCTTTGTTCATGTGGGAGAAACTCCATCAAACAGAGAATATCATTAGATATGATAAAATTATGTATGTCAGTAATATAAAGAAAAACGTTCAAATTGATATATATTTCTCATGATTCATTAACCTCTTAAGCCCTAACGTCCCCATTTTTGGGGCCACTTTTACAGATAATTCTTGTTTATTTTAATCTTATGTAAAAATGGCCAAAATTGCCAACATTTTCAACGACAGAATAATGGATAGAGCCAGAGTTTATTTTTATTTTGTGCTCAAAAGTTCACCTTGAAAGTAAAAACAATATAAAAATATTTTAACCTTTTAAGCCCTAAGGTCCCTGTTTTTTTTCTTGGAAAAACTGTATTTTATGACCAAATATATAAAAAGGATCAAAAATTTTCAATGTCATTGAAATATTACAAATTAGAATTTTTTGGCCAAAAAGTGCCAAATTATGACCTATTTATTACAATGGGAATTCGCCTAGACTATGATTTTCTTGAAAATTTTCACATCTACAGTATCCCCATAGACATTCATATCATATGAGAGCAATATGAACATTGTAGACATTTTACAAGCTGTTAAAGCCTTCCAGAGGATATGTATATCAAACACCCACGGGCTTAAGAGGTTAAATAATGCAAATGCTATGTTAACAAAATAATTTTAAAATTTTGTGAAATAAATTTACATGAAATTTTAGCCAACAAAAACTAGACTAAATATGAAGAGAATCGTTTGCCTACAACTTGACTAATACTACATTAAAATATGATATTAAAATGAACACTGTTACCTGTGAGAAACATTGCATCCTGCTTTACTAAATTTCAAAGCTATGACAATCACAGTACTTATAATAACATGCATACCTCTGTAATCACATGCAGTCAGCACTACTTCAGACAATGGACTATATCGGTCCAACACTCGCAGACGCTGTGTCATGGAGTCGAGTAAGTACACAAGAGGGTAATGTGTAACTAAACTGTTGACCTGGCCCTAAAAGTGTAATGGAGAGTGACCTTTAAGCTGTGACTGTGACGGCCAGGTGTCTCACCAAATTACAGGGTTCATACGCATCACGCAACGCTGGTATGTTCCGAGACGGAGAGTGTGAGCACAATGACGAACGCTCCATCCGTGAAAGGTATTGTTTGGAGTTAGCATGCACGTATGTCTAGCACAAGCAGATTTTATTTATTTGCTTGTTGACATAATGTTGCACTATAATAACTAACTCAAGAAAGTACAGCAGAGATGATATACAGTAGTTGCTAGTCAGTAGGATTCCTGGCCATGTGTGGGAATGTCCTCCCTGTGTCTGGTTGGGTTTTCTCAGGGTGCCTGGTTTCCTCTAACAATCCAAAACAAGCATGGATGGGTCAAAGGCAGAGACCAAATGAAGTTTATTCACTTTAACCACAGGCAGAGAAAGAATCTAAATGCAAATATCAATTCACAGATGAATAGTAAGTACAGCACAAACAGTGCCACGTTGTGAGTGCTGATCCCTTCAGATCTAGGAAACTAAACAGGACTAAGCCTGGTTAGTACCTGGATTTAAGACCGCAAGGGAATACCAGGGAGCGTGGGTATGGTGACAGATTGCAGGGTTCTTTAGTGGAGATTTGTGCAGCCATGCTTCTGTTAGTCTACCCCAAAGACGCTGTATATACCACACATTATGTGGCACCAAAGTATGAAGTGAATGAAAACCTGTCCCTTGTAAAGTGCTTTGGATGACTTAATGAAAGGTGCTAGACCAGGGATCCACAAGCTTAACCTTTGTAAAATCCACGGTCTGGACATATGAAGTCATTGCTCTTAACCATGTAAAACATTAGCACAGGTTGTATATTTACAGCTGACCAATGATTTCATCCAGATCTGGGCCCAGGTCGGCACTATACAAATAATACTCCCTTCACTTCAAATAAGTAATCAATCACTGCTTGCTTTCCAAGCAGCTACATTTTTGACGCCCAACGCTAAATGTAGAGGCAGAGTGTGATAAGTTCAAAGTAATATAATATATAATGTGTTTAAATATTAACCGGTTCATGAAATAGTTCTAAAAGAGGCCAGCGTGTCAGGGCAATATAGTGTCAGTGAACTACACTGGAGCAGGTGCTCTATAGGAAATTTATTACATAATGTAGGTGCATAAGATGACAAGTTCAAACCAGCATAAAACTAATGATTTAAATATCAACTTATGTAACCTGTACAAATACATTTCACAATCTGCTTTTTTACCTGGGAACTTTTTGTCAAGAGATTACATAAAAGCCAAATACAAAACAGAATATTATGTGAATTGTCATCTACAGTATGTCACCGTTGTCTTCTTTTATTTGGGATAGTCTTCAGCAAATCATTTTTTTTTCTGACTTTTGGACCAACTGCATACGGTCATTACTAAATCACATGGAGATAACTTGCCATTGTAATGCCCTTGCTCTTGGCCATACTGTATCTCACCTGTCTGTATCTCACCTGTCTGTATCTCACCTGTCTGTATCTCACCTGTCTGTAGAGGAGTCTGTTGTAGAGGAGTCTGTTGTAGAGGAGTCTGTCGTAGAGGAGTCTGTGTTCTCGTGGAGGTCAGGGTCTGCTTTGCTCTGGCCTGGTCTGGTGTTGAGTTTCAAGGAGAAATGTGATGTGAACTTGGGTAGGCTGGATCTGTCTATGCAGTACTCGGTGGCCTTTGAAGAATATACTAGAGCTGAAAGAAAATTATGTACAAAAGGTAAATTAGGTTAAAATTGTTTCATATGCCGACTAAAGTGAACATATCATGCATTATTCAACCTTAGCATTGATATTTTATGTTTTAAATATTGTAATGCTTATGTAACTAAAAGACCCTCTGAATTGTCCTCTGCTGGTAGTAGTGGGAATTCAATTTTCTAAAACACTGAAAACAAGCTTTCACTTTCAGCTAAAAGCATGCTAAACACCATGATGAACACTTTGAGCACAGAACTGCTCAAAATGAGTCCGGTAAAATGTGGAGGACAGGTTTGTTTTCTTTCTGTGATGCAACAAAGCCCAAGAACTACAGACAGGAGCGCTTCAGCAGTAGAAGAATGACCAAAGTGAACAGGATTGATGAAGCGAAATCCTACTCCAAGTGAGCTTCATTTTCGATGAGTGAAAACTGTTACAACATGGCAAACGCTCATAAAAAAAAGTCCTTTTCTTTAAAAAGTATGCATTTACCCGTAGAAGTTTCTCGTGTGGAGATGAGTGGATGGCAGGGTCCAGCCTCAACGACAGGCCGTTCCTCATAACAATCGACTGGTGTCTCATCTTGTTTTCTGAAATTATATAAAAAATAAAATTATGTCAAAAGGTGTCTTTTGAATGAATGAATGAATGAATGAATAATCTTTATTGTCATTGCAACAAGTACAACAAAGTTGTAAGTCCAGTTGGTGTATTCCAAAACAAAAAAAATTCAATAAATGTAAAAAGGCAATTCATTCTTGAAAATGACACATGCTGCCTCTGGTCGGTCACATTTGACAGCATTGAGTGTGGCAACTGCACTTGGATAAAAACTGTTCTTAAATCTATTTGTCCTGGTCTTAATGGACCTGTGCCTACTCCTTGACTGTAGTAATTGAAAGAGGGAGTGTCCTGGATGTGAGGTGTCCCTGATGATGGTTTGGGCCTTCTGTATAGCTCTGTCAGAGAGAGGGGAGGGCAGCCAGTGATCTTCTGAGCAGTGTTACACCGCACTCACACTACATCCGAGGTCCGTCCTTGTGGGTCCGTTTCGGCCACGTTTAGACTTAAAAAGCCATTAAAATCAATGCTGCACACTCACACTAGTCCGCCACGGTCCGTCTCCGGCTACGTCAGGTCCTCCGTCCTAACAGAAAGAATCCACAAGGAGTCTATTTTTGACGGATGCCACAGACACCGGAGCGGCCTCTAGTCAAGCTGGGCTACTATCGCGTGAACTCGCGGGATCGTGAGCGCTGTTTCTATGTCTCAGACGGAGCTGGACGCAGCCGCTGACGGACTTGCCAATGGACTGGTGTGAGTGTCAGTTTTGCGGAAAACGGAGA